>CAEFZP010002382.1:27500-34785 GCA_903064625.1 Mallotus villosus | reverse complement strand
CCCTTCACTGCTGCTTCTGATAGAGAGATAGAGCGAGAGCGGAGAGGGTAGAGACCGACAGAGAGAGGGGGAAAAAGATATGCAGACAGAGAGAGAGGGACATAAGTTCGGAGTAAAAAAAAACCCTGAATATTTTATTTAAGCCTACCTAAATAGCCGCAGTCAAGAGAGAGGAAGACAGGAGACAGAGAGAGAGAGGCAGAGAAATAGAGGCAGGTAAGGCAGAGAAAGATAAGCAGGTAGAGGCATAGAAAGAGAGGGCAGGTAGAGGCAGGTAAGAGCCAGAGGAGCGTGTAACTTCGTGTTGCAGTGCTCTGCGTACTCTTTTCTGATCCTGGCCCTGAGCCTAGCCGTGCATCACCTGCCCCGACTCCCCCTTCAACAGAGGGGAGGGGGGGGCTGGGCTCCTCTACGGGGAGGGGGGCCTGGGGGAGAGGAGAAGAAGGAGGAGGAGAGGAGAGAGAGAGGAAGGAGGAGATCGAGAGAGAATAGAGAGGAAAGGGGGCAGAGGAGAGAGAAGGCGGAGAGGAGAGAGAAAGAGAGGAGAGGAGAGAGAGGATTCCCAGTTACACACTACAGGCAGAGCTCCTGAAGTGAATAGATCACCTCCACCCTCCACCTCCCCAGCACCTCCACCCGCACCTCCACCAGCACCTCCACCTCCACCTCCACCCGCACCTCCACCAGCACCTCCACAGCAAACCTCCACCTCCACCTCCACCACACTCCACCATCACCTCCACAGCACCTCCACCTCCACCTCCACCAGCACCTCCCCCGCACCTCCACCAGCGCGGTGGTGCGTCTCTCTTCTCTACCTTTCTTCTTCCCTGTCTTCTTCCTTGTCTGTGTCTGGCGGAGTGCGGAGGCCTGGGGGGGGGAGGGTCCTCTGGAGCCTCTCTCTCTCCGCTGCTTCTGCACCCTCCTCTCCCTCCTCCACCTCGCGCTGCTGCGCCTCCATAACACACCTTCTCACCCCCAACCACACACACACACACCACCACACCCCATAACAACACACACCACACACACCCTACCCCCACCACACACCAGTACACCCCCACACACCCCACCCCCCCCTCCCTCCCTACAACCCCCCCACACCCCCGCTCCCCCCCCCCCGCCCGTCCCCCCCCCCACCCCCTCCCCCCCCCCCCCCCCCCCCCCCCCACTAGCAGCCCTTCCACCCGCCCCCCCCACCACCCGCCCACCCTCCCTACCCCCCCACCCGCCCCTACCCCCCCCCCCCCCCCCCCCCTCCGCCCCCACCCCGCCCCCTCCCCCCACCCCCTCCTCCCCCCCCCACCCCTCGCACACCTCCCCGCCCTCCCCCCACACCACCACCCCCCCCTCCCCCCACCCGCCCCCCTCCCCCCCCCCCCCCTCCCAGACAACCCCACAAAGCCCCCTCCCGCCCCGACCCCCCACCCCCCCGACCGCCCCCCCCCCCCAAAAAGCCCCCGCCCACACACAACATTACCAGCCTGTACAAGGTATCATTCCCAGCCCCCCCTCCACACGTAGCGAGAGAGACGTACGATGTTGTTGATGGCGGCGATGGCCTGTTTGGGCCTAGATGTGCTTCAGGTCTTGTCCTCTGGGTCCGGTCCTCTGCCTGGACTATCTCTCTGAAGAGAGGGGTCTCCGGAGATCAGGGGCACCTGGGGTCAGGGTCAAGCACGGGGTCCAGGGCACACATCACACACACCAGGAAATTACACAAGCTGGTACTGTATGTTTGCTAGACACTCCCTCTCTGTATCTTCCTCCCTCCCTTCTCTCTTCTCTCTCTCCTCCCTCATCTCTCTCTCTCTCTCTTCTCTCTCCTCTGGTCTCTCCCTCTCTCTGTCTCTCTGTTCTCCCCTCTCTCTGTCTCTCTCTTTCTCTCTCTCTCTCTCTCTCTTCCTCTCTCCTCGTCTCTCTCTCTTCCTCTCTCTCTCTCTCCTCTCTCTCTGTCCTCTCTCTTCTCCGCCCTCTCTCTTTCTCTCCTCTCCGCTCTTCTCTCTGTGTCCTCTCTCCTCCTTACCTTGTGTTTTCTTCTCTCTTCTCCTTCGTGCTCCCTTCTTCTCCCGGCAGTCTTGGATCCTCTGTCAGTTCTACAGAGAGAGAGACAGAGAGAGACAGAGAGAGACAGAGTAGAGACATAGAGAGCAGAGAGAGACCGAGAGAGACAAGAGAGAACAGAGAAGGGAGAGAGAGAGGAGACAGGAGAGCAGAGAGACGAGAAGACAGAGAGGAGAGACAGAGACCGAGAGACGAGAGAGACAGAGAGAGAAGACAGAGCGAGACAGAGAGGGAGAGAGAGAGAGATACAGAGAGAAGAGAGAGAGAGAGAGAGACCGGAGAGACAGAGAGAGACAGAGAGAGAGAGACAGAGAGAGACGAGAGAGACAGAGAGGAAGCGACAGGAGACAGAGAGGAGAGAGGAGAGAGAGACAGAGAGAGACAAGAGAGACATAGAGCGAGATAGAGAGACAGAGAGAGACAGATAGAGCCAGTGAGAGACAGAGAGAGGAGAGAAAGAGACAGAGATAGACGGAGAGAGAGAGAGAGAGGAGAGATACAGAGAGAGACAGAGAGACGAGAGAGAGAGACAGAGAGATACGAAAAAACAAACATCGTCAACAATCATCCAACCCTGTTTCATACTAAAAACCCTGCCCCACCCCTCCCCCCCCATCCTCCTCCCCTCCTCAGCACCTGTCAGACTCCTCCCTCCCCCTCCCTCCCCTCCCCCCCTCCTCCCCCCCCCCCCCCCTCCCCTCCCCCCCCCTCCTCCCCTCCCTCCCCCCCTCCCCCCTCCCCCCTCCTCCTCCTCCATAACCTTCAGACTCCTCCAGCTCTGCCAGGTCCAGCAGGGGCAGGCAGGGTGAAGTCTGGCCCTGTGTCGGGCAGCACGTCCTGGTACATGCCAGCGTAGTAGTCCTGAGCAGGAACCACAGAGTCCTGGAACCTGTCCACCTCCACCTGCAGCACCAGAGTGATCATGTGATCTCATGCAGCACAGAGTGATCATGTGACCTCATGCAGCAGAGAGTGATCATGTGATCTCATGCAGCAGAGAGTGATCATGTGATCTCATGCAGCACAGAGTGATCATGTGATCTCATGCAGCACAGAGTGATCATGTGATCTCATGCAGCAGAGAGTGATCATGTGATCTCATGCAGCAGAGAGTGATCATGTGATCTCATCTCAAACTCTCCACCAATAAGCTAGTCTCACCCCCAAACATTCAAACAATATGACAGCAAATGAACAAAACCATAACCCCAAAAATATCTAATAAACCCAATTCACCAGGTCCTATAGGAGGGTGGTGTTCTCACCTGCATCAGGGTGGAGTAGTGGTTGATCAGGATGCCCGTGTGGTCGTCTGCCAACCGTCTCCCATGACGACCGTCCTCTCCTGCCCCGCCTCCTCCCGGCGGCGGTCACAGATGTCCCACAGGCGCTCTCGGAGATCCTGCAAGCGGATAGGACGAGAGGGCTGTCAATCAGAGGAGGCGGATAGGACGAGAGGGCTGTCAATCACAGGAGGCGGATAGGACGAGAGGGCTGTCAATCACAGGAGGCGGATAGGACGAGAGGGCTGTCAATCACAGGAGGCGGATAGGACGAGAGGGCTGTCAATCACAGGAGTGGTTTGATGTGGCGATAAGGGTGAGTAAAGTGTGTGTGTCTGTGTTTGTGTGTTTGATCTGCCTGTGTGTGTGTGTGTGTGGGTGTGTGTGTGTTTGTGTGTTTGATCTGCCTGTGTGTGTGTGTGTGTGTGTGTGTGTTGTGTGTGTGTATCTGCCTGTTTGTGTGTGTGTATCAGCCTGTGTGTGTGTGTGTGTTTGTGTGTTTGATCTGCCTGTGTGTGTGTGTGTGTGTGTGTGTGTGTGTGTTTGTGTGTGTGTATCAGCCTGTGTGTGTGTGTGTGTTACGTCGAGGCGCTGGTGCAGCTCAGCCTTGGTCTCCTCGTCCGGTCTCATGTCGTCAGGAAGGCTGTTGAAGTCCTGCTGCCACTGGCTCACAAACTCCTGCTTCAGGTCCGGACGACACAGGAAACTGCTTGTACTCCTCTCTACACACACACACACACACACACACACACACACACACACACACACACACACACACACACACAGACACACACACACACACACACAGTTACCATGGCCTGAACGCAGGTGTGTAACTCCTGTGTGTGTGTGTGTGTGTGTGCTCCAGACCTGATGTTGAACAGGTGGTGTATGACGAGGATGCGTTCTCGGCGCAGGTTCTGCATCACGGTCTTGATGTTGGACACGTACGCCTCACACACGTTCTCCCAGTGGGGGAACCAGGAAGTGGGGGGTCTCCTGAGAGGAACAAGGGTTAGCTTGTGCTAGAGCGCCACACCTGTGGACAGTACCGGACATTACTGTATGCTCACAGGACATAGGGAAGGACGTACGTAGATGGTGCCAGAGGTGAATGACAGAGAGACAGAGAGAGAGAGGGAGAGGGAGAGGGAGAGGGAGAGGGAGAGGGAGAGGGAGAGGGAGAGGGAGAGGGAGAGGGAGAGGGAGAGGGAGAGGGAGAGGGAGAGGGAGAGGGAGAGGGAGAGGGAGAGGGAGAGGGAGAGGGAGAGGGAGAGGGAGGAGGGAGAGGGAGAGGGAGAGGGAGAGGGAGAGGGAGAGGGAGAGGGAGAGGGAGAGGGAGAGAGAGAGTCACCTCAGGGAGGGGTTCGTCTACGTAGACCCAGTCAG
This sequence comes from Mallotus villosus, assembly GCA_903064625.1. NCBI lineage: Eukaryota > Metazoa > Chordata > Actinopteri > Osmeriformes > Salangidae > Mallotus > Mallotus villosus. Next base: position 30,049 of record CAEFZP010002382.1, on the reverse strand, counting down.
CAGAGCCGGGGGGCTCCGAGGGGCTGGCCTTACCCCCACAGGAAACTTGTCATGGACAACTTCCTGGCACCTCCTATTGGCCGGGAGAGATGTCAATCAAATCTCCTACTAGAAGACAGAGCAGCTAACCAGGTTGGTGTTAGTGAAGCTAGCAGCAGGTTGGTGTTAGTGAAGCTAGCAGCGGGTTGGTGTTAGCGAAGCTAGCAGCAGGTTGGTGTTAGTGAAACTAGCAGCAGGTTGGTGTTAGCGAAGCTAGCAGCGCGTTGGTGTTAGCGAAGCTAGCAGCAGGTTGGTGTTAGTGAAACTAGCAGCAGGTTGGTGTTAGCGAAGCTAGCAGCAGGTTGGTGTTAGCGAAGTTAGCAGCAGGTTGGTGTTAGTGAAGCTAGCAGCAGGTTGGTGTTAGTGAAGCTAGCAGCAGGTTGGTGTTAGTGAAGCTAGCAGCAGGTTGGTGTTAGTGAAGCTAGCAGCAGGTTGGTGTTAGTGAAGCTAGCAGCAGGTGGTGTTAGCGAAGCTAGCAGCAGGTTGGTGTTAGTGAAGCTAGCAGCAGGTTGGTGTTAGTGAAGCTAGCAGCAGGTTGGTGTTAGCGAAGCTAGCAGCAGGTTGGTGTTAGTGAAGCTAGCAGCAGGTTGGTGTTAGCGAAGCTAGCAGCAGGTTGGTGTAGTGTCGGGGTCTGACTTTGGGGGATCGTGAGGTGGATTTCTTCACAGCCACAGTGGATTCGCTCGGCTCTGTAGAGCCCTCCTGTGGCTGGGGGTGTAGTTGCAGCTGGGTGGAGGAGCCGTGGAGCGGGCCCTCCTTGGGGGTGGAGCTGGGTGGAGGAGCTGGTCGGGGTGCCCTCTTGTGGCCGGAGGTGTAGCTGGGTGGAGGAGGCATCTGAACTCTTCTCACCATCCAACCCCACCTGCTCCACTGGTGGTCGATGATCCATAATCATAATTATATTATTACATTTAGTCATTTAGCAGACGCTCTTATCCAGAGCGACTTACAGTAAGTACAGGGACATTCTCCCCGAGGCAAGTAGGGTGAAGTGCCTTGCCCAAGGACACAACGTCATTTGGCACAGCCGGGAATCAAACCAACAACCTTCTGATTAATAGCCCGACTCCCTAACCGCTCAGCCATCTGACCCCCAATATTAAAATTACCCATCCATAATCCTAACTACACATCTGTGTTCACATACAAACAAGAGAAGAAGAGTTGATGACCTTCTGCGGTTAACATCGTACCGTTCTCAGGTTGGGTCAGGCGTTTGAACAGCACAGCCTCCACCTTCCTAAAGAGCTCCCCCTCCTCTAGCTCGGCGTCGATGCGGACCAGAATGCTTTGCTTCCCGGAGAACCACTTCTCCAGCTTGGGCCAGGTGTCCTGGAAGGACGTGATCCTGAAGGGGGCAGGTAGGGAAAGGTCGGGTCAGGTGATATCGTGCACAGTGTCTGTTTTGGAAGGTTTTGAGTGGATGTGTGATACAGTACTCTGCGTTAGGTTTCTTGCTGCCCACCTGTGTTGAATCTGCTTCTTCTCCAGGCTCTTGTCCCTGATGGTTAGGGCCTGGGTCTGGGCCTGGGCCTGGGGCTCAGCAGGGTCTTTAGGGGCCTCCCCTCCCTTCTTGCTCTCCTCCTCACCTACAAAAACACCACCTCAGTCTCCGCCCAACACCTTCACACTCACACAGCAGTAACACATCGCTCCCAGCTGTCACCTACAGGCCTGTCTGGCGGCACGCTTCAGGATCTGGTCGTCCGAGACGTCCAATAGCAGCACCAGGTCCAGGACGGGGGCGGGAGGGGGCGGGTCTTTGGGGTGCATTGGGTTCGAGCGCCAGGCTGGCGGGTTTATTCTTCTTCTTCTTGTCTGGAGAGTCTGCTCCACCCAGGGCTGCCCCACCCAGGGCTGCCCCACCCAGGGCCCCCTCCAGCAGCCTAGCCTGGGCCACGCTGACCGGCACCCCGTCCAGGACCCAGCCCACGTCAGCTGGCACACCCCTGAACACACATCAAACGCTTTAGTCTCATCTGAGGGTTTAGCTTGCTTATGCTATGCTATGGTTTTTGGGTGTGTTTGTTTCGACAGCCAGGCCGTACTTGATGGCGTGTGCTACGATGTCAATGAGGAGCTCGTCAGGGATGGCTTTGCCCTTCCTCAGGACCTGTTCCACCGCCCCGCCCTGCTGGGCCAACGCCGACAACTAGGGGATGGGAGGGGGTCGAAATTGAACATTTTTTTATTGTATTTATTGAGTCTAATTCAGTGTCTGTCTTCAGAGAAGTCCTTTCATCCATCCATCAATTAATAATATGTGATTTCTATTTATCTCTATCTTTCATCAGCTTGCTAGCTCATCCATCTATTCATCCCTTCTTTCATCATCCATCCACAGGTGTAGCAGGAGACATTGTTCTGACCTCACTTCCTGTCTGCGTCTCTCCAGTCCGATACGCCATGAGAGCTTCCTGCACCAGGTTGTTGGCTGACAGGATGTGGACGCCATGGACTAGAGTTCAAAGGTCAGAGAAGGGGGCAGAATTAGAACAGAACAGCAGAAT
>CAEFZP010002382.1:0-25000 GCA_903064625.1 Mallotus villosus | reverse complement strand
GGTGAGAGAGAGGACAGGGTGAGAGAGAGACAGGATGACAGGGACTGAGAGAGAGACAGGCTGAGAGAGAGACAGGCTGAGAGAGAGACGGGGCTGAGAGAGAGACAGGGAGACAGGTTGAGAGAGAGACAGGCTGAGAGAGAGACAGGCTGACAAAATAGACGGGAGGGTGACAGAGAGACGGGTCGACAGAGACGTACTTTCCCGTGAGAAGGCGGTACTCTCCAACCTTGGTCGCCAGGTCCACAACCTGCTGCAGCACTTCCTGGCAGATGACGAAGTGCTTCCTGTATCGTGACTCCGCCCTCTGGGCTGCCATCCTATCGTGGAGCTCCATCTCCCTGCGGTTCTCCTCAGCGTAGTCCAGAACAGCCTGCCTGGCCAGGGCCTAGCCCCCGCAGCACAGCACACACTCAGAACGGTTCTAGGTTCTAAGTTCTAAGCAACTCATCCTTCATGACAATGTGTCCACAGAAGCTTTCATGGACAGCGGGTGGGAATCGAACCTGCAACCTACATCTCCAGTCAAACCCTCTAACCACTGAGCTACTCCAACCCCAGAAACAATCTCCTACAATCACAGGTGACTACAGGACAAAACAGTGGGACACAACTTGACATGGCTAGATATCACCAGAATAGGTTGAAGAATATATCCTCGAGTCATATATCTATATCCTGGTCACGACAGTGTACCATAGGACTTACACAGCTTCTACCTGAGCGAGGTAAGACCCTCTACCTCCTCAGTACGGGAAGCTAAGCTAAGCTAAGCTAAGCTACACCAGAGACTTTCCTACCTTCTCTCTAGCCCCCCCTGGTGGACAGGAAGTCCTACTCTCTCTGGTCTATGTTTTCTAGATCTATACCTCCCTTCCCTGTTCCTCTAAAACAACAACCTTCCCTCCACAGAGAGTTAAACCCAGCGACCCGTGAGGTTTCCTGACTCCCTAGCTCCCCCTAGTGGCGGGCATGCTTGGTGCTGTTCCTGGTGGTCTTGGTGGTCCTGGTGTGTCTCACCGCCTCCCTCTCCAGCGCCTCCTGGAAGTCCCTCTCCCTCTGCTCCTGGTGCTGCTGCTCTCGGAACACGCGGTTCTGCCGCAGAACCTCCTTCTGGGAGCGCAGCTGCATGAGCTGCACCGCCAGGCGACGCTCCTGCTGGGACTGACGCGTCAGACGCTCCACCAGCTGCTCCTCACGCAGCGCCTCCTGGTGGAGGGAGGAGGAACAGCAGGAGGGGAGAGGGGAAGAGAAGAGAGGAAGGTGGGAGAAGGGAGGAGAAGAGGAGATGGGAGTATGAGAGAAAAAGAGAAAATCGAAAACCAAGTGAAAGCAGAGAGAAGAAGCCAGGAGAAGAGGTGGAGGGTGGAGGCAGGAGGGTGGAGCAGGAGGGTGGAGGCAGGAGGGTGGAGGCAGGGTACCTCCTGGGCCTCGTGGGCGCTCAGCTGTTCCACCAGGACCTTGCGGCGTCTCCTCTCCCTCTGTTGCCGTGCCGACGCGTCCTCCTCCAGCCTACGCCGGATCTCCTGGATGTGTACTGGCTGGTGGCCTGGGCCGCGAGCCCCACCGAGGGCCTGCCTGCCTGGGACTGCTGCCCTCCGCCTACACCCTCCCTGGAGGAGGAGGAAACTGCTGCTGGGGGCTGGGGGTGGGGGAGAGAGGGGGAGGGGAGGGGGAGAGAGGTTGGAGAAATGTGTTTGTCATGTGTATGGCTGTGGAGTTCTGGGGTGAGGGTGTGGGGGGGTCAGTGGTGAGGGTGTGTGGGGGGTCATGGTGAGGGTGGTGTTGGGGGTCATGGTGAGGGTGTTGGGGGTATGGTGAGGGTGTTGTGGGGGTAATGGTGAGGGTGTTGGGGGGTAATGTGAGGATGTTGGGGGTCATGGGGAGGGTTTGTTGGGGGGTAATGGGTGAGGGTGTGGTGGGGGTCATGGTGAGGGTGTTGGGGGTCATGGTGAGGATGTTGGGGGTAATGGTGAGGGTGTGGGGGTCATGGGTGAGGGTGTTGGGGGGTAATGGTGAGGATGTTGGGGGTATGGTGAGCGTGTGTGGGGGTCATGGTGAGGGTGTTGGGGGTCATGGTGAGGGTTGTTGGGGGTCATGGTGAGGGTGCTGTGTTGGGGGTCATGGTGAGGGTGTTGGGGGTCATGGTGAGGGTGTTGGGGGTCATGGTGAGGGTGTTGGGGGGTCATGGTGAGGGTGTTAGGGGTCATGGTGAGGATGTTGGGGGTCATGGTGAGGGTGTTGGGGGTCATGGTGAGGGTGTTGGGGGTCATGGGAGGGTGTGTGGGGGGTCATGGGGAGGGTGTGTTGGGGGTCATGGTGAGGGTGTTGGGGGGTCATGGTGAGGATGTTGGGGGTCATGGGGAGGGTGTTGGGGGGTCATGGTGAGGGTGGTTGGGGGTCATGGTGAGGGTGTTGGGGGTCATGGTGAGGTGTTGGGGGTCATGGTGAGGGTGTTGGGGGTCATGGTGAGGATGTTGGGGGGGTCATGGTGAGGGGTGTTGGGGGTCATGGTGAGGGTGTGTTGGGGGGTCATGGTGAGGGTGTGGGGGGGTCATGGTGAGGGTGTTGGGGGTACCTTAAGGAGGAAGTGACACCTCTACCAGGAGACAGCTTCTTCCTGTTCTTCTCAAACTGGGCGATCTCCATCTGGACCTTCTGCAACGAGAACCACCGTGGAACTCAGTCACAACCTTCTGAAGGGTTTAGGTGCTGGGTCTGAACAACCCAGAAGCATGTGTTTAGGAGCTGGGGCCTCCTGTGTCTGACCCTGACCCCTGACCCCTGACCTCCTGACCTGGGCCTCCTGTGTCTGACCCTGACCCCTGACCTCCTGACCTGGGCCTCCTGTGTCTGACCCTGACCCCTGACCCTGACCCCTGACCCCTGACCTCCTGACCTGGGCCTCCTGTGTCTGACCCTGACCCCTGACCTGGGCCTCCTGTGTCTGACCCTGACCCCTGCCCCTGCCCCCTGACCTGGGCCTCCTGCCTCCGGCGTTGCTTCTGGCGTTTCTCCTGGGCCTTCAGGGAGAGGCTGGGAGGAGGCCGGGGGATCTGGACCACGGCCGTCTGGATACGAGACATGATCTCCATCTGCCTCCGGCGAGCAAGGCGATGCTGCAAACACACAGGTTCAGTACAGGAGAGAGGGGCTCTGTGTGTGTGTGTGTGTGTGTGGTGTGTGAGCGTGTGTGTGTGTGTGTGAGCGTGTGTGTGTGTGTGTGTGAGTGAGCGTGTGTGTGTGTGTGTGTGAGTGAGCGTGTGTGTGTGAGTGAGTGTGTGTGTGTGTGTGTGTGAGTGTGTGTGTGAGCGTGTGTACCTTCTCAATGTCCTGCAGCCTGTTCTCCTCCTGAATGGCCTGGCGTTTCTGCTCGTCCACCAGCTGTGAGGCGAGCGAGCGGTCGTACATCTCCAGACCTTGCTGTTCGTACTGCAGAGCGATCTTCTGCAGCTTCAGGTCCGCCTCTCTCTTCACCACGGTCTTCAGCCGCTGTGTGGACACGAAACAATTGGCTCAGCCCCACATTCCACACACTCTAGTTCTAGGCTCAGCCCCACATTCCACACACTCTAGTTCTAGGCTCAGCCCCACATTCCACACACTCTAGTTCTAGGCTCAGCCCCACATTCCACACACTCTAGTTCTAGGCTCAGCCCCACGTTCCACACACTCTAGTTCTAGGCTCAGCCCCACATTCCACACACTCTAGTTCTAGGCTCAGCCCCACATTCCACACACTCTAGTTCTAGGCTCAGCCCCACATTCCACACACTCTAGTTCTAGGCTCAGCCCCACATTCCACACACTCTAGTTCTAGGCTCAGCCCCACATTCCACACACTCTAGTTCTAGGCTCAGCCCCGCATTCCACACACTCTAGTTCTAGGCTCAGCCCCACATTCCACACACTCTAGTTCTAGGCTCAGCCCCACGTTCCACACACTCTAGTTCTATTTTTCTGCCAAAAAACTTAGCCTCGACTTAAGTTACCCTTGACCAAAAATATGAGTTTCTTGTTCACTCAAAGCATTACGAGGGTCAGTCCCACTCCTACCCCCCTCCTCCTCCCTCCCCCCTCCTCCCCCCTCCCCCCTCCTCCACGCCCCTCGGTGTGGCCCCTCCTCCACGCCCCTCGGTGTGGCCCCTCCTCCACGCCCCTCGGTGTGACCCCTCACCCTCCACGCCCCTCGGTGTGGCCCCTCCTCCACGCCCCTCGGTGTGGCCCCTCCTCCACGCCCCTCGGTGTGACCCCTCACCATCCACGCCCCTCGGTGTGACCCCTCACCATCCACGCCCCTCGGTGTGGCCCCTCCTCCACGCCCCTCGGTGTGGCCCCTCCTCCACGCCCCTCGGTGTGACCCCTCACCATCCACGCCCCTCGGTGTGACCCCTCACCATCCACGCCCCTCGGTGTGGCCCCTCCTCCACGCCCCACGGTGTGGCCCCTCCTCCACGCCCCTCGGTGTGACCCCTCACCTCAGAGTAGATGGCGGCCTCCACGCGGTGCAGTACTCCCGTGGCGGCGGGGCGCATGGTTTCCATGGCGGTGCCGGTGACCCCACTCTTCTTCTTCTTCTGCAGCAGGACGTAGAGCTGGTAGAGCAGCTGTGTGGCGGCGCCGCGCCGCTCCTGCATCACCGCCCGGGCCACCGTGAGGTCAAAGGGCACGCCTAGGAGCTGCAGGGTGGGCTCGACGCGGGTGAAGTTGTTCAGCTTGGAGGTCGCGGTGCTGGGAGCCGGGGTGTGTGTGTGTGTGTGTATGTGTGTGTGTGTGTGTGTGTGTGTGTGTGTGTGTGTGTTGGAGGGGAGAAGAGGCAGGGTACAATGTATTTATGTTATATCTGATTGTCTAAAACATTTGCTGTACAGTTGATTACCTAGTTAGGTGGATTCGAGACAGTTTTACGACCTTCTCTTATCTTGGCCTAGATATCTTTACTCTACAAGGAAGGTTTGAATTGATTTTGATTGATTGATGAACTACCTGCTCTTTAGGAACAGGTCGAAATCCTCCTGGAGCTGATATTTGTGCAGCACCTCTCCGATAAGATACCCATTGGCAAAGTCCCTGGAAATGGACCTTGGTTCTGCAAAGAAACAAATCGTCATTTACAGAAATCTATTAAACTTCACGAGAAAGTGAAAACACATTTAGGCCAATTGACGATGGGGGTAAGTCGGTGTTCATAATAATGCAATTGTGACCATTTGACCGTCGATTACAGACTTGCTAACGAGCTAGACTGGGTTAGACAAACCGGCATTGCAACTTACTCACCGATGGATTTTGACAGCCGCAGTTCGGAATTCAACCATCTGCATAATATATCCGACATTTTTTATCCTCTTGTTCGGGTCAGTATATCAAAATAATATCGAACTACACACGGCAGATGTAGTACACTTGTAGCTAATCATAAATGACTATTTTTCTCGCTAATGATGGTGTAAAACATATCGACAACATCCAAGGGCAACGAAGTCGGAGATCCCGTTTGGAGGGCCGTTGCCATGGTGACGTGTCAACTAAGGGAAGGTGGAGGAGGAGTAGATAGATAGATAAATACTTTATTTATCCCGTGAGGGTTTTATCCATAGATATATATAAACATATATTTATATATATCTATGGTTTTATCATACAAGATTTCCAGTTTCTAGTTTCTAGTTGCTACTAGATACTAGAATTTAGAAGTTTTCGTCAAGGGGAGACGTTGGTCCTTTGCATGTTATTCTTACAGTTCGAAAGACTACAGTTGGACTAGAGCTACCTTTCATAGCCATGTGTATTAAATGTGTATTAGCCGAATTGTATAATATTAAATACATGTCTTTCTCGTAAGTGGCCTGGATATTTCTACATTTTCTGTTACTGTTACGTTTGTCCACTACAGCGTGATAATGTTCAACATACGTTAATTACGCTGATAAGTTTCGCAATGTTAAACACTACCCTTACAAAAAATAAGTATAGGCCTACTTCAGGTTTATTTTGTAAGTATACTTAGTAGGCTATAAAAAGTATACTATTATCATGTTACCTAAAGTATAGCTACTAGCAGTGTACTTATTTATAGGCCTACTATTTTTGTACAAAGTAAACTGAATTGGCCCACTTTTTAGGTAATTTAGTACACTTTAAAGTACACTTATAGTGTATTTCAAGGTTTAATTTGGAATACTCCTAAGTAGCCTGTGTAGTGCACTTTCAGTTCATCAAGTATACTTCCTAAAGAGCCTCAAAGTATACTTTGCAATAGGCCTACTTTCAAGTGCACTTTCAATTGATGTAAGTACTTCAAGAAGTAAACCTCAAGAATCAAACATACTTTGATTAATTGCAGATGAATGTTACCAATGAAGATAATAAATGACAGTGCTATTGAAGCAGTTTTTAAAGGGGTACAATTCAAATGGCACCATTGGGTTGCGCTTCAATATCGCCATCTATCGGTTTAAAGTGAGAATTCCAGGTGAAGTTCTCACAGTAAACCACCAGATGGCGATGGTAAAGCGCAGCCCTATGGAACGGGTTTTTAAGGGCTGAAAACGGAAAACGAACGAAAAAACGGAAAAACGGACAACCACTAATTCTCGCTTTCTCAGGAAAATTAGGAATGAAACGGGCTCGGTTAAATAAATCCAATATGCTGGCTATCTTCAGCAGGTTCGTATCTACGTTAGGCAGTCCTCTCTGACGTTTCTGGAGTGAAATACAACATTGTGCACAATGTCAGTGAGCGACGAGTCTGACTGAGGCTAATGTCAACAGTGTAATGGGGACGCAGTCTCACTCAAATTGCCAGTTTAAACAAATCACAAAAATAATCGGACCAGTTGGCTAAAAGCAGAATTCCCATATCTCTTGAAAGCTGCCCTGCTCGACTTTTTAGATGTCGAATTGACTGTTAAACTGTAAAATTATGAACTTTGTGACATGACGCGAAGACATGGCTGCCAATCCACTGTGCCCCTATGTACCCGGCGACATTCTCACTCAAATGTCAAGACTTTCGTGACCCAAATCAAAATTCTGATACGACAGATCAATGGGGAATCGCTTTCTCTCTTTAAGGCTGTCCTTTTCTGACTTTTTGGTCATTTAAATCGAACTATTTGTATTATCCGTGTGGTCCTTTTGCCGTTTAAAATGCTATCCTTTCCCGGTTTTCTCTAGCCTCATTGCGCGCGCATCCTGAATGTTTACAAACATGAAATTGGTCTATACTGCCATTGGTTCTTTCTACAGGCTACTGCCATTGGTTCTTTTTCTATACTGCCATTGGTTCTTTTTCTATACTGCCATTGGTTCTTTTCTATACTGCCGTTGGTTCTTTCTATACTGCCATTGGTTCTTTCTACAGGCTACTGCCATTGGTTCTTTTTCTATACTGCCATTGGTTCTTTTCTATACTGCCGTTGGTTCTTTCTATACTGCCATTGGTTCTTTCTACAGGCTACTGCCATTGGTTATTTTTCTATACTGCCATTGGTTCTTTTCCCAATAGCGCTGTCGAAACAGTGCCCCTTAAAACCCGTTATGCAAAAGTATAAATTGCGTGTTATGGGGCAGTGTTTCGACAGCGCCATTGGGCTGCGCTTCAATACCGCCATCTAGTGGGTTACTTTGAGAACTATGACATGTTCTGTTCTATTCTATTGAACTACAGATATTATTTTAATATATCCAATCATTTTCTGTGCTGTTTATTTCTCAGGGATGCAATACTGAAGCCTCTTTCTATACTTCCATTGGTTCTTTCTATAGGCTACTGCCATTGGTTCTTTTCTATACTGCCATTGGTTCTTTCTATGCTGCCATTGGTTCTTTCTATACTGCCATTGGTTCTATTTCGTGGAGCTCCGCCCCATAGGGGGAGCTCTGCTCCTATTGGTTTACCCGCTGCCTAGTGCAGCTAATGACTGAAGATCAAAAAGTATACACACCTGTCATCACACAGGTGCCCTATAAAAGGGGGTGACAGCAGTCACTCGTCCTCCCAAAAAATTCAGCACGGGTTGTTCTGATTTTTGACGAGATTAAGAAGTAAAATGAGCGGACCTGATGTCAAGGGGCGGCCCGAGAGAGGACGAATGGAGGTTGAAACCGTCCATCGTGTCTCTGATCTGGGCACGCTTCGGCCGAGCACAGGTGGATCTGTTTGCGTCACGAGCCAACACACAGTGTCTTCTGTGGTTCTCGCTGCGCGCACAGGACAGACCTCCACTTGGAGTCGATGCGTTCGCGCACCGTTCCTGGCCGAGAGGTCTGCTATACGCGTTTCCACCTCTGGCCTCCATCCTCCCCCTGCTGGCTCGGGTGAGGTCGGACGGGCTGTCGGTCATTCTGATAGCCCCCGATCGCCCCGGAGCCCCGTGGTTCCCGGAGATGATGGGGATGCTGGTGGGCGGGCCTTGGCCCATACCTCACCAGATGGATGCGCTCTCTCAGGCCGGGGGCCTGGTGAAGAGCCCTCCAGTGATCGGAGGCCCTCTTATGGCTTGGCTACTGAGAGGGAACTCTTAGAGCGCAGGGGTCTGTCTGATGCTGTCATTCAGACCATTCAGAGTGCACGCGCACAATCTACTGCTAGAGGGTACGCGTCGCGCTGGCGAGCCTTTATGCAATGGTGTGGAAAACAGAACCTTGACCCGGTCTCATGTCCGGTCGAAATGTTCTTGTGTTTCTTACAATCGTTGTTTGACGAGGGCTTAGCCGCGAGCACGGTTCGTGTTTACGCGGCTGCTATTTCGGCATGTCACGAAGGGGTTCGCCAAAACGACACTGTTCAGCCACCCGCTGGTCAAGCGTTTTCTGGCTGGGGTGTGTAGGCTCAGGCCACCTCCGAGAGCGTCAACACCTACATGGGATTTATCCCTGGTGTTAGACGCTCTGTGTGGACCACCTTTCGAGCCCTTAGACGATGTGTCATTACGTCTGCTTTCTCTCAAAACGAGTCTGCTCCTCGCTTTGACTACGGCTAAACGAGTGAGCGACTTGTGCGCTTTGTCAACACGCGCGGATTGTTTGATCATCTCGGGTGATCGAACAAGAGCAGTGTTGCGTCCTAACCCGGCCTTTATCCCCAAGGTGATTAGCCGAGCGTTCAGGGCACAGAGCTGCGAACTGAGAGCTTTTTTCCCACCTCCGCACAGCGGAGAGGAGGAAAGACGCTTACATAGCCTGTGTCCAGTGCGCGCTCTCTCGCGCTATCTGGAATGCACAGCAAGCATCAGATCTTCTCCCCAGTTACTGATCTGCTACGGTGGATCGAGGGCTGGCTTGCCACTCTCCAAACAGAGACTTTCTCACTGGCTCTGCGAGGCTATTGGTCTCGCGTACGAGTCTATGAGATGTCCCGTGCCACCTGGCATTCGGGCTCATTCCACCCGAGGAGTGGCGGCATCAGCCGCCATCCTCAGGGGCGTAGGAGTGGAGGAGATTTGTGAAGCGGCGTCTTGGTCGTCGCCTTCACCATTTGTGCGATATTATCTGTTGGACGTTTCCTCCTCATCTTTTGCGCATTCTGTCCTCAGCATGGCTGGTGGATCAGGTGTAGCGAGATGACAACTCGCGAGGTTCCTTTGGGCCCTAGATGCGAGTTGTTCTTGATGATGGTTATATCGCCAAAATGTAGGACAGTCAGACATTCTCAGTGAGATGTCTATACTGTATGTGTTCTGTTGCCCCTCCAGCTTAGCTGTTGTGCAGGCGAGAGGAACGACAGGAATTTGTGAGTGAGCTCCCTCCTGTTTTCACCCTGGACGGCTCTCTGTGTCACAGTAGCGGCCTGACCGGGAGGACAGACCCTGGGTATATTTTACATCAGCAGGTCTGTCCTCGGTGCCTTGTGAGATTATGGGTCTTTTAGATCTAGTCTCGCTGGGGGTATATCTGGCCTCGCTCGCTCCGCCTAAACCAATAGGAGCAGAGCTCCCCTATGGGGCGGAGCTCCACGAAATAGAACGATAGTTAATGGAGGTAACTCCAGTTCTATGAGTGGAGCGGAGCCCCATAGGGCTGCAGGCCCAGCTCGACTTGTTCAACCCGGCTGTATTTAATACTTTTGGGAGGACGAGTGACAGCTGTCACCCCCTTTTATAGGGCACCTGTGTGATGACAGGTGTGTATACTTTTTGATCTTCAGTCATTGGCTGCACTAGGCAGCGGGTAAACCAATAGGAGCAGAGCTCCCCTATGGGGCTCCGCTCCACTCATAGAACTGGAGTTACCTCCATTAACTATCGTTCTTTCTACAGGCTACTGCCATTGGTTCTTTTATATACTGCCATTGGTTCTTATACTGCCATTGGTTCTTTCTATACTGCCATTGGTTCTTTCTACAGGCTACTGCCATTGGTTCTTTTTCTCTACTGCCATTGGTTCTTTCTATGCTGCCATTGGTTCTTTCTATACTTCCATTGGTTCTTTCTACAGGCTACTGCCATTGGTTCTTTTTCTCTACTGCCATTGGTTCTTTCTATGCTGCCATTGGTTCTTTCTATACTGCCATTGGTTCTTTCTACAGGCTACTGCCATTGGTTCTTTTTCTCTACTGCCATTGGTTCTTTTCCCAATTGCGCTGTCGAAACAGTGCCCCTTAACTCATAGTTACAATGGTAAACCACCTCAACAATGACCACGCAAATAAACACTACATTTAAGCAGACACATTAAAAAAAAGAAATTCATGAAGTTATATTTGTAGAAAAAACTTCAAATTTATCAGCAAATTTTAACACGATTTACCGCCTTGCATCATGGGAATTGACCAGCCAATGAGCCACGCTATTTTCATTTTTTCACGTCGTTATTTCGTTCTTCAGTCAGTTTGACAGTATAATCTTCAAATGCATAATGCAACCCTTCTGTCTGCTTCTTTCTCAAGTAGCTTTTTCGTTTTTTCCATTTATACTCCAATTGATAATTAATAGTATAAGATGATAGGGCTTCAGAATGGTTTTCCGTTTACCCTTTTTTCTTAGCCCTTAAAACCCGTTCCATTGGGCTGCGCTTTACCATCGCCATCTGGTGGTTTACTGTGAGAACTTCACCTGTAATTCTCCCTTTAAACAACTAGATGGCGATATTGAAGCGCAACCCAATGGTGGCATTTGAATTGTACCAAAACAGCTTCAATAGCACTGTCATTTATTAGCTTAATTGGTAACATTCATCTGCAATTAATCAAAGTATGAATTAGTCAATCATCGCTAAAAATATATTTTCAAGAGGTGAATTCAAAACCAACAATTTTGGTGGTGTTTAAATGTCAATATTAAGTATTCAATCAATGCCTTTTAAAATTCAAAACGTATGTCACTGATTTGCTTCGATAATAAACGACTCTACTCTTGGTGCAGCGCTCCAACATTTTATGTAATTGGCATCCCACATACATTTAAACAAAACATCGTTTAGCAGGCGCTTTCGTCCAAAGCGACATATCATATTTCATAATAGAGGGATATGATTTGGCACCGATTCAAGATGAGATCTTCACAAACACGCTGCAGAAGTTGGGATGTTTAGAAACGGACTTTAACTCAGTGTTCTGATGCGGTCATGAACATGACTGACAGGCGTCTCTTCCAATAGCAGAACAATATGGAACTCGTCGTCTTCCTCCCTTCATAGTCAGCCCGGAAGTGCTTTCTTGGAAAGAAGCTATCCAGATATTTATCTGAATTGTATCCAATTCTACTTTATTTTATAGGAACATTTTTAACTATCTGCTTGTCGTTAATGCACGCGCGGGATATGCGAGTGCCGGTCCGAGGGGGGAGCACCACGTGAACAGGTGAGTCGATTTAAGAGCTTTTGCATCCACTGATCATTGGCTGCTAACCAGCTAGCTTCTCTAGCCGCTCAGCTGATCCAAGTAGCCTACACAACTACGAGAGCCGTAGCTAAAGTGGTACAGGTTTTTATTATGGCATTTAATGAACATGTTAATGTATAGCAAGCTTTAACAAAAAGCACGTTAAAGCAACGCAAAATTCAGCTTGACAAAAATCGCTGCTAATTCATGAATGAAATAGGCTAAGTGGCTTTTAAGCGCAGACGATTGTGTCGCTCCTCCACAGACCGAGCGGAATATGAGGTTCCAAGGTTAGGAAACGTACCACCACACCAGCTTGTCTCACTGGTGTTAGCAGTTAGCCAAAACAACGAAATGTTTCGTAATAATGCATGTCACACGACTCGTCACACCCCCTCCTCTCTTCCAAAACACACACACACACACACTGACCAAAGCTTGTTTAATCACCGACACACTATCAACAAACACAATTGTATTCTCCTCGACCCTGTGCACGTTGATACACACACAGTACATCCTTATTACCGTCAACAGAAGTTGTTAACAGGTTGTAGGCGATGCTTTAGAAAACATAGTAGTTGCTATCTTAACAGCTCATGTATAACTCATTAATAGCGTAGATGGTTCATGGTTGGTATAGAATCTAGATAGCTCCTGGTTTACATAAATATCTCATAGTTTGGATGGATAGGTCATGTTTAGCATAGCTAGCTCGGATTCGGATGACCTTAGTATAGTTATAACACCTGCTGCTTTGGTATAATTAGCTTCTGATAGCCACTATCACCCATGACCTTTTCAAGTGCGCTCATAAATAGAATAGAGGAAGTTCTGCTTGTGTTGTCACGGATATACACCTGACAGAACACTGATATACACCTGATAGAACACTGATATACACCTGACAGAACACTGATATACACCTGATAGAACACTGATATACACCCGATAGAACACTGATATACACCTGACAGAACACTGATATACACCTGATAGAACACTGATATACAACTGATAGAACACTGATATACACCTGACAGAACACTGATATACACCTGACAGAACCCTGATACCTGATAGAACACTGATAGACACCTGACAGAACACTGATATACACCTGACAGAACACTGATATACACCTGACAGAACACTGATATACACCTGATAGAACACTGATATACACCTGATAGAACACTGATATACACCTGACAGAACACTGATATACACCTGATAGAACACTGATATACACCTGATAGAACACTGATATACACCTGACAGAACACTGATATACACCTGATAGAACACTGATATACACCTGACAGAACACTGATATACACCTGACAGAACACTGATATACACCTGATAGAACACTGATATACACCTGATAGAACACTGATATACACCTGACAGAACACTGATATACACCTGATAGAACACTGATATACACCTGACAGAACACTGATGTACACCTGATAGAACACTGATGTACACCTGATAGAACACTGATATACACCTGATAGAACACTGATATACACCTGATAGAACACTGATATACACCTGATAGAACACTGATGTACACCTGATAGAACACTGATATACACCTGACAGAACACTGATATACACCTGATAGAACACTGATGTACACCTGATAGAACACTGATATACACCTGACAGAACACTGATGTACACCTGATAGAACACTGATGTACACCTGATAGAACACTGATATACACCTGATAGAACACTGATATACACCTGATAGAACACTGATATACACCTGATAGAACACTGATATACACCTGATAAAACACTGATATACACCTGACAGAATGGTCAGTGTACGTCAGAACAGAAGAGTTGAGGTGACTTTGTGGCCCCTGTGGTCTTGGGCCAGACTTGCATGTGCGATGCTAGGTGAGCCGTGGTCTACAGACCACCTTAGAGGTTCTACGTTTGGTGTCCCATGCAGGCTGCCTTAGTCAGTCTGCTGTTACCTGTGTCTGTGTGCCCAGAGTCCCAGTGTGCCTTAGTCAGTCTAACTCTGCTGTTCTCTGTGTCTGTGTGCCCAGAGTCCCAGTCTGCCTTGGTCAGTCTAACTGTGCTGTTACCTGTGTCTGTGTACCCAGAGTCCCAGTGTGTCTTAGTCAGTCTGCTGTTACCTGTGTCTGTGTGCCCAGAGTCCCAGTGTGTCTTAGTCAGTCTAACTCTGCTGTGACCTGTGTCTGTGTGCCTAGAGTCCCAGTGTGCCTTAGTCAGTCTAACTCTGCTGTGACCTGTGTCTGTGTGCCCTAGAGTCCCAGTGTGCCTTAGTCAGTCTAACTCTGCTGTTACCTGTGTCTGTGTGCCTAGAGTCCCAGTGTGCCTTAGTCAGTCTGCTGTTACCTGTGTCTGTGTGCCTAGAGTCCCAGTGTGTCTTAGTCAGTCTAACTCTGCTGTTCTCTGTGTCTGTGTGCCCAGAGTCCCAGTCTGCCTTGGTCAGTCTAACTGTGCTGTTACCTGTGTCTGTGTACCCAGAGTCCCAGTGTGTCTTAGTCAGTCTGCTGTTACCTGTGTCTGTGTGCCCAGAGTCCCAGTGTGCCTAGTCAGTCTAACTCTGCTGTGACCTGTGTCTGTGTGCCTAGAGTCCCAGTGTGCCTTAGTCAGTCTAACTCTGCTGTTACCTGTGTCTGTGTGCCTAGAGTCCCAGTGTGCCTTAGTCAGTCTGCTGTTACCTGTGTCTGTGTGCCTAGAGTCCCAGTGTGTCTTAGTCAGTCTGCTGTTACCTGTGTCTGTGTGCCCAGAATCCCAGTGTGCCTTAGTCAGTCTGCTGTTACCTGTGTCTGTGTGCCCAGAGTCCCAGTGTGCCTTAGTCAGTCTAACTCTGCTGTTACCTGTGTCTGTGTGCCTAGAGTCCCAGTGTGCCTTAGTCAGTCTGCTGTTACCTGTGTCTGTGTGCCCAGAGTCCCAGTGTGCCTTAGTCAGTCTGCTGTGACCTGTGTCTGTGTGCCCAGAGTCCCAGTGTGCCTTAGTCAGTCTGCTGTTACCTGTGTCTGTGTGCCCAGAGTCCCAGTGTGCCTTAGTCAGTCTAACTCTGCTGTTGTCTGTGTGCCCAGAGTCCCAGTGTGCCTTAGTCAGTCTGCTGTTACCTGTGTCTGTGTGCCCAGAGTCCCAGTGTGCCTTAGTCAGTCTGCTGTTACCTGTGTCTGTGTGCCCAGAGTCCCAGTGTGTCTTAGTCAGTCTGCTGTTACCTGTGTCTGTGTGCCCAGAGTCCCAGTGTGCCTTAGTCAGTCTAACTCTGCTGTTACCTGTGTCTGTGTGCCCAGAGTCCCAGTGTGCCTTAGTCAGTCTAACTGCTGTTCTCTGTGTCCCCAGAGTCCCAGTGCGTCATCTATATGGGCCATCTCCTCTCCAAACATGGTTACCGTGTGAGGAAGAGATCTCGTAAGCTGCAAAACAGGAAGAAGACGAGGAACTGCTTCCTGCGGGGGCCGTGCATGCTCTGCTTCATCGTCCACGGCAACAGCGGGGGGCTCGACGACGACAACGACCAGCAGGAGGCCAGCGGCGCCGGACGTCGCCACAGCAACAGCGAAGGCGGACGTTGCCACAGCAACAGCGGCGGCGTGTCCGGAGTCGGGATAGGAGCGTCGGCTGCCTCCAAGCTAGCCGGCCGCTACGCCCCCTCGCCTCGCCCGGGGACTGCGCCAGGTTCCTGCTGTCGCCGCGGGAACTAGCCATCTGGGAGGGCCAGGGGCGGAGCCTGTTGTCGGGGGTGCCGGCTAAGCTGGTCCCGCCCCCCGGGCTGTTCCGGAGTGTGGGCGTGTCTGTAGCCGTGCCTCTCGCCCTGTCAGGACCAGGGAGCAGCGTGGAATACACTGACATGGTAACGAGCCCACACAGGAAGTGATGTGTGTGTAACAGGAAGTGATGTGTGTGTAACAGGAAGTGTGACAGAAAGTGAGTGTGGTAACACGAAGTGATGTGTGTGTAACAGGAAGTGATGTTTGTGTAACAGGAAGTGTGTAACAGGAAGTGATGTGTATGTAACAGGAAGTGTGTAACAGGAAGTGATGTGTGTGTAACAGGAAGTGATGTGTGTGTAACAGGAAGTGACGTGTGTCTAACAGGAAGTGACATGTGTCTAACAGGAAGTGATGTGTTTTGTTCCAGGTGTGTAAGAGGAAGTGTGCGGAGGTGCAACGCTGCACTCCCTGCAAGCAGCCGCGCTGTGCCTTCCCCGCCGCCGACGCAGGATTGGACAACGGAGGGACAGGGGGCGGAGGCTCCTCCTCCAGCCCTGGAACTGACCAATCACACCTCTGCCCCCTCCCCTCATCCTCATCCTCCTCTTCCTCGTGCCCCGAAGGTTGCCAGGGAGACCCCTCTCACAGCTCCGATTCGTCTCCATGCTGTCCGCATCACCACGACGACGGTTGCCACGGGAGGGGGGGCTGCGAGGCCGGGGACACGTCCAGCATCAATCATCTTCCCTCCTCCATACTGCTGAAGGTCTGAAACCATGATGTGTCTCTGTGTCTGTCACATTGGGTTAAAGCTTCTGCTAAATTAATACATTATGGTATGGATGGTGACCATGACCTTGTATGAAACATGGTTTATTAACTGTGTGTGTTTATCTCTGTGTGTGTGTGTGTGGTGTGTGTGTGTGTCTGTGTGTGTGTGTGTGTGTGTGTGTGTCTGTGTGTGTGTGTGTGTGTGTGTGTGTGTGTGTGTGTGTGTGTGTGTGTGTGTGTGTGTTGTGTGTGTGTGTGTCTGGTCTGTGTGTGTCTGTGTGTCTGTGTGTGTGTGTGTGTGTGTCGTGCGTGTGTGTGTCTCTCTCTCTGCCAGGTGTTCTCCCACCTGTCGGTGAAGGAGCGCTGCCTGTGTGCCTCCCTGGTGTGTAAGTACTGGAGAGAGCTGTGTCTGGACTTCCAGTTCTGGAAGCTGGTGGACCTGAGTGGCCTGCAGCAGGTGAGTGTCCTCAGGGCAGGGGCCAGACAGGGGCCAGACAGGGCAGAGATGACACTGATTCTCTCCTCACGTCCCCTCCCTCCTCCCTCCTCCCTCCTCCCTCCTCCCTCCTCCTCCTCCTCCCTCCTCCCTCAGGTGAACGATGAGCTCCTGGTTCAGATCGCGTCTCGCAGGCAGAACGTGACGGAGCTGAACATCTCAGACTGTCGTGGTGTGCAGGATCACGGTGTGTGTTCCCTGGCTTCACGCTGCCCCGGCCTACAGAAATACACGGCCTACCGCTGCAAGCAGCTCAGCGACCTCTCCCTGTGTGCCCTGGCCACACACTGCCCCCTGCTGGTGAAGGTGCACGTAGGCAACCAGGACAAGCTCACAGACAAAGCCCTGAGAAGGTGAGCCGTGCAGGGAGGGGCGGGGCAGGGCGGGGCAGGGAGGGAGAGGGGAGGCGTCTGCTGGCTTGTTTACGAGTTGAAATTTGGGATTGTTGGTTTGTTACGTCGTTGAGTGATTGTGATGTTGTAACAGTCTCTCCCCCCCCTCTCCCCCTCTCCCCCTCTCTCCCCCTCTCCCCTCTCTCCCCTCTCCCCCCTCTCCCCTCCCCCTCTCACCCCTCTCCCCCTCTCCCCTCTCCCCTCTCCCCTCGTCCCCTCTCCCCTCTCCCCTCTCCCCTCTCCCCTCTCCCCTCTCCCCTCTCCCCTCTCCCCTCTCCCCTCTCCCCTCTCCCCCCTCTCCCCTCTCCCCTCTCCCCTCTCCCCTCCTCCTCCCCAGCTGGGGGAGCACTGTGGCCAGCTGAGGGACGTGCACCTGGGGCAGTGCTACAGCGTGACAGACGAGGGCATGGTGGCTCTGGCTCGAGGCTGTCCCAAGCTGCTCCGCATCTACATGCAGGAGAACAAGTCGGTCAGTCCCACTCTGATGACACGCACACACACACAGACACACACACACACAGACCACACACACACACACACACACACGACACATACCCACCTCTCCCTCTCTTCTCTCTCTCCTCTCTCCTCTATCTCTCTCCTCTCTTTGTCTCTGTCTCCCTCTCTCTCTCACACACAGACACACACACACATGCCCATGAAGACACACACACATACCACCTATACCTCTCTCTCTCTCTCCCTCTCCTCTATCTCTCTCTCTCCTCTCTTTCTCTCTGTCTCTCCCTCTCCTCTCTCTCTCTCTCTCTCTCACACACACACACACACACACACACACAAGATGCACTCAGTGGAGTTGAGCAACGTTCCTGAGGATGAAAGCTGGTCTGTGGTCAAACGAGTTCATACCAACAAGGATCTGTGGTAGTTCTCCTTCCCCTCCACCAGGGGGCAGCAGCGGTCCTCCAGACAGCGGGTTCTGATCGGAGGCAATAACTTCATATTTTGAGTTTGGCATAAATGCTGGTTTCTCACAAAGACGCACTCTCTCTGCAGGGGGAAATTGTCTTTGTCTTTTTATGGTGGTGAAACGCAGAGTAGAATTATATCCCCATTATTTTGACTTTGAACATCTTTCCGCTTCCTCCGTCGCACCATCCAGTGTTTTTCGGTCCCACGCATGGTTACTGCTCTCGCAAAGTGATTATTGTTGTGATGAATTGGTCCATTTAAACTTGTTAACAACAGCCCACTCTGTTAAAGTCCCATTCATCACGTTAATAGTTATGAAAATAGCGATTAAGGAGAGGTGAGAGATTAGTCGCGGCGCTAATAATATTTCACACGCCATCGTATCATTTTCAGAGCGTCGTTTATTCAGACTGCAGATCGCTTTCCGGGCTAGTTAGGTTTCCCGCCGAGTAGAAATAGGCTGCGTGTGTTTTGGGGGGTTGTTAAGTCTGGTCTTTGCCTCCCGGCTTGGTCTGATATTGTCATTAGCGGCGTCTTGAATTATCTCCACCTGAAACAGCTCTCCATGGAGGTTACCGACCGCGATGGCCAATAAGCTTCCCGTAGTTTTACACTTCTACCGTTGAAACTAAATCCGTTTGAACGTTCGATAAGCAATTACTCGTTTTAATGAGGAATTTTAGATCTGATGAATGGATAGATTTTTCCTGTTAACTTTCAGACGCAGTGTGAGTTATTTAGGCTTCAAGGCCTACAGAGACGGCAGTAGTCGTTAACCTTTTTAGACAAATCCGACATTTACGGTTTCATGTTGGCTGTTCTTCTAATTAGATTTCTGTGTTAGAAATCCTACACTTGTGTTGGGAACACATTGCCTTTGGCCATGTGAAAAATGATCTTCTAATCAGTTGTTTTGAGAACTATAGCCGGGCCTTCGATGACAGACCATCTCCTCCATCTCTCTCCTTTCTCCCTGGCACCCACCCTCCTTCCCACCCCCTCCTCCCCCACCCACCCTCCTGCCCCACCCCCCCTCCTCCCCCTCCTCTTCCGTCCTGCACTAAAAAGATCCTCAATCTGTCTCTCTTAATCAATGAGTGACAATGATCCCTCTCTCTTCCTCTCTTCCCTCCTTCCTCCTCCCTGCCTCCTTCCACCCTCCCTCCCCTCCTCCCTCCTTCCTTCCATCCCACCCTCCTTCCATCCTCTGCTCTAGCCTTCTAATTCGATAATGATTCTGGTTCTGTGTGTTTTGCAGTCTGAGATAGTTGTGTGTTTTGCTGTTGCTCTTGTCTGCTCTGCCTTCACTCTGAACACAAATATCCCCTCCTACACACACACACACACAAAACCCTCTTATACATGCACACACACACAAAACCGTCTTATTCACGCACACACACACACACCACTCTTTTAAACAGATAAATAAAGTTGGAAGAATATGCAGTTTCTTTATCGTTTTGTTGAGTTTCTGGTCTTTGAGTTGTTTCAGAAACCGCAGTGACATTAGGAAACTCAGTTCAACCCTGGAAGTTTTCCCCCACTTCTCCTCCTCCTCTTCTCCGGGAGGAGAGAGAGACAGAAGAAGGATGGTGGAGAGAGAGAGAGAGAGAGAGAGAGAGAGAGAGAGAGAGATAGAGAGAGAGGTGAATGTAGAGGAGAGAGAGAGGGTAGAGCCGAGTAGAGTAGAGAGAGTCTAGGACGATCTAAAGCGAGATATCTCTGCTCACATGCTAGAGGTACACGCTCTCAGTGGCTCGCTCAGCACCTAGACCGTAGAGGATATACCAGATAGCTGCTCTCTCTCCCCTCTCTTCCCTCTCTCGCGAGTAGCGTTTTGCGCTGCATCGAGAGAGAGCGTGGTATTGTATATGTGTGCTTGTGCTATTCTCTGGTGTTATTGGGAGTGTTTGTCTGCTTCGTTCAATAATAAAGAACTGAAGATCCATGAAATTCTTCATTAATTTATGCTCTAATAGTTCCTTTTTAATGAAGCGTTTCTGCTGAGGAAGCTCTTTCTCTTGCTTTCTTCTGCCTTTTCTCTTCCATCCACAAGAATTTAACATATTTTCGTTTAATTTTTCCCAGTGATGATATCATCGGAAGTGTCTTTCTTTCTTGGGCTCACTGTGGAACACACACACACACACACACACACACACACACACACACACACACACACACCACACACACACACACACACACAGAGACACACACACATTATAGAACAACTCGTTTGCTGAAATTAAATTAGAGATGAGTGGACATAGATTATCACCTGGCTATGGTCTCACACATCTCTTCCCTCTCACTGCAGAGAGGGAGAGGGAGAGGGAGAGGGATAGGGAGAGGGAGAGGATTTAGTTAGGTATTCGAGGGAGGAGGGATGCGTTCTTCTTTCTTCTTCTCTTTCTCTATTTCTCTTTCTCTTTCTCTTTCTCCTTGTCTCTTTTTTCTTCCGTTTCTCTGTTTCTCTTTCCTCTCGCTCTTTCTCTCTTTTCACCTCCTTCTTTCTTCTCTGTTCTCTTTTCTTCTGTCCCTTCTCTCTTCGCTCTTGTCTCCTTCTTCTCTTCTCTCTCGCGCTCTCTCCCGTCTCGAGTTTGTCTCCCTGTGGACTCCTGTTGTCGTTTCGCCATACAGACGCGCCCTGCCGAGAGACATACCCGATCGAGTGTTCAGTTTTGTGTACATGTCATGCTTGGGGAGCAGATATGGGAGTGTATGAACCCATCTCT
The DNA here is from genome assembly GCA_903064625.1 of Mallotus villosus. Taxonomy (NCBI): domain Eukaryota; kingdom Metazoa; phylum Chordata; class Actinopteri; order Osmeriformes; family Salangidae; genus Mallotus; species Mallotus villosus. The sequence goes on along the minus strand of CAEFZP010002382.1, from coordinate 4,121 downwards.
CCATTCAGACTCCAGCTGAGGCCGTCAGAGACCCCCAGTCAGAGAGAACCAGGTCGGGGTATCGACCGAGCGACAGAGAGACGAGTGGAGAGACTCTTAGGTGAACACTGACGAGGCTTTGTCTAGCCGACCAATCAGCTCTCACCTTTTTGGCGGTTCGATCGCTCGTCCGCCCGTGGCATTTGAAGTCCTCAGAACAGTTGATGTTCGTGTGATGGTTCTAGGAGGAAATATTGACGTGCGTTTTGATGAAAAGTTTGGGGGTTTTCTTTCTTCTTAACAGAAATATCGATGTTTTGTTTTAATTTAGAGAGAAAAACAATGTGTCTTGTGAGGATCTCAGGTGGTCCGAGCGGTCAGCAGTACAGCCTGGCTGAGGACGAGGGCTGCTGTGTGGTGTCTGTGACCAGCAGAGGCCGCTGTAGGACAGGCTAGCAGGATGGCAGCGCAGCAAGAAGAAACAGAAGCAGTTTAATACAAGGAAAATGTTTTAGGAAACATACAGACAAGCTTATTGGTATATACATAAACACAACTTTGTTTTGCAAGAAACATACACTTGTTTGAGAGTTCTACCGTGTGTGTGTGTGTGTGTGTTTCTCTCTGTGTGTGTGTGTGTGTCAGGATGATTCATGCCCTGCCACACACGTACATCGTTAGTCTTTCATGATGGGCTTTTGTTTTAGAAGGGTAGGAAAATGCCAATGACATCATCTAATGCGAGAGAGGTCAGTGTGTGTGTGTGTGTGTGAGAGAGAGAGAGAGAGAGTCAGGTGTGTGTGTGTGTGAGAGAGAGAGAGAGCGAGAGCGAGAGCGCTAGATGAGAGCGAGACGAGTCAGGTGGTGTGTGTTGTGAGCTCCACGCGCGCTCGCGCGCGCGCGCAGCAGAGGTCCGGGTTTGTGGTGTGTGAGCATGCGAGAGCGAGAGAGGTCCAGAGTATTCAGGTGGTGGTGTGTATGAGAGCCGAGAGAGAGACGCGCAGACGAGCAGGTGTGTGTGGTGTACGGAGCAGAGAGAGCACAGGGTGGTGTGTGTGTGATAGAGCCGGTCTGGTCAGATCTGTTTCTGTCTCTGCTGTGAGTTCGAGGAGAGGAGGAGCGCGACTTGCTACTCATGTGCCACTCTAACGTCTCTAACTCGCTCCTCAACCTTTTTCCATCCCTTTCATCCCTCCCTCTCCCTCCCTCCCTCCCTTTAGACGCGCAATCCCTCCCCCTCCATGGCTCCGCAGGAGTCACAACCGACTACCCACCTCTACATCCCGCCGATACAGCCGCAGAACCCTCCAGGGTCCCTGGAACAATCAATCACCTCCCTGGACCCGTAGACAAACGCCAGGGGATATCAGCCCACAAACGGCCCAGTCGCCCAGTAGTCGGAGAGCAATCACAGCACTCCCAATATAAGGCCCCTACGCCCGCAGCCCACTATACGGCCCAAGGGGAGGGAAAAAGGAAGGGACAACAGAAAGGGAGGCAAGAGGCCACCAAAGACTCCAATTATATCACCTAGGGAAAACAAAAACCGCGCCGACCTCACCATAGGTATGAGTAAAGAAACAAAACAACCAACGAGGAAAAGTAGGGAGGAAAACTCCCAAAAAAGCAGAACGAGAAGGAAAGCACCAAAGACAAGAAAGAAGAAGTAACGAACGCGCATAAGAAGTCTGAAAAACCAGGGTAGGCGAGTGCAAGAACATCCCGGCCCCGAAATCACGTCACCTGATGCTGAGGTCTAAAATAGGTTGGCATTAATCTTTACTCTCTAAAGTATCCTCTTCACGGATACCACTGTGCTTCCTCTAGCAACTGTATCTGCATTTCTAAAGGCACTTGACAGGTCAGAGGTGTGTGGTGTGTGGTGTGTTACAGCCATCTCTCTCCAATCATCCTCTATCACCTCTCCTCTCTCCCTGCCCACGCTCCCTATCCTCCCGCCCTATAAGATCAATCACCCCATCACTCTCGCGATGGCACACCCAGGTGGTTGGATCTGTAGAGTGGAGTTGTGTGTGTGTGTGTGTGCTGGTACTGAATGATGTTAATAAGCAGGCTGCGGGTCGATAGGCTTAATGAAGGCGTGGAGGAGAGGAGAGGCGGAGGAGGGGTGATGAAGAGTCGGTCCGCCTAAGGAGATGCTAAGGAGACACCAGGGTTACGAGGTCATGCACTCTGTCTCCTCTCTCTGATCTCTCTGGATCTCTGTCTCTCTGTCTCTCTTCTCTCTGTCTCTCTCCTCTCTGGATCTCTGTCTCTCTGTCTCTCTGGATCTCTCTCCTCTCTGTCTCTCTCCTCTCTGTCTCTCTCCTCTCTGTCTCTCTCCTCTCTGTCTCTCTCCCTCTCTGTCTCTCTGTCTCTCTCCTCTCTGTCTCTCTTCTCTCTGGATCTCTGTCTCTCTCCTCTCTGTCTCTTCTCTCTATGGATCTCTGTCTCTCTGTCTCTGGATCTCTTCTCCTCTCTGTCTCTCTCCTCTCTGCTGTCTCTCTCCTCTCTGTCTCTCTGGATCTCTCTCTCTCTCCTCTCTGTCTCTCTGGATCTCTGTCTCTCTGTCTCTGGATCTCTCTCCTCTCTGTCCTCTCTCCTCTCTGTCCTCTCTCCTCTCTGTCTCTCTCCTCTCTGTCTCTCCTCTCTCTCTGTCTCTCTGGATCTCTCTTCTCTGTCTCTCTTCTCTCTGAATCTCTGTCTCTCTGTCTCTCTGTCTCTCTGTCTCTCTGTCTCTCTGTCTCTCTGTCTCTCTGTCTCTCTCCTCTCTGGATCTCTGGATCTCTCTCTCTTCTCTCTGTCTCTCTGGATCTCTGTCTCCTCTGTCTCTCTGTCTCTCTGTCTCTCTGTCTCTCTGTCTCTCTCCTCTCTCCTCTCGTCTCTCTCCCTCTCTGTCTCTCTGTCCTCTCTCCTCTCTGGATCTCTGGATCTCTTCTCTCTTCTCTTTGTCTCTCTTTGTCTCTCTGCCCGTCTTTGTCTCTCTTTCTCTGTGTTTCTTCCTTCTCTCTCTCTGTCTGCCCTCCTCTTCCCTCCTTCCCCTTCTTCTCCGTGTGTGCATGTGTGTGTGTGCCCATGCATGCGTATTGCCACCTTAGCCTTCAACATCTCTTGCCCCTGCCCCCCCCCACCGCGCCAGCCACTTACTCTGCAGGGTAAACGTGTCACTTCCTAAATCCTCTTTTTGTTGGCGTTGGGGGGTGGTAGTTTAACATGGCTATGAGATATGGCGCAGTGACTGACCGAGTCGATTAATGGTGCACTTAGCGGGGTAATTAACAGCTGGGGCAGGAGTGGCAGAGTGTCCCTCTCTGACCTGAGATAACTCCTCAGTGTAGATCATCTTCAGCTGTGCTGGGAGCACAGGGCCTCCTGAACACAGTGTAACTCCTCAGTGTAGATCATCTTCAGCTGTGCTGGGAGCACAGGGCCTCCTGAACACAGTGTAACTCCTCAGTGTAGATCATCTTCAGCTGTGGCTGGGAGCACAGGGCCTCCTGAACACAGTGGTAACTCCTCAGTGTAGATCATCTTCAGCTGTGCTGGGAGCACAGGGCCTCCTGAACACAGTGTAACTCCTCAGTGTAGATCATCTTCAGCTGTGCTGGGAGCACAGGGCCTCCTGAACACAGTGTAACTCCTCAGTGTAGATCATCTCAGCTGTGCTGGGAGCACCGGGCCTCCTGAACACAGTGTAACTCCTCAGTGTAGATCATCTTCAGCTGTGCTGGGAGCACAGGGCCTCCTGAACACAGTGTAACTCCTCAGTGTAGATCATATTCAGCTGTGCTGGGAGCACAGGGCCTCCTGAACACAGAGATGGTAGCTGATCCTCCCCTCTCACACATGCTCACTGTGTCGTTTCCCTGTGTAGCTGTCCACTTCTCTTTCACGTTCCTCTCTCTCTGTCTCTACTTTCCTCTCCACCTGTCTCTCTCTCTCCTCCCCCTCCTCCACCTGTCCTCTCCTTCCCTCTCACACCTGTCTCTCCTTCTCCCTCTCCACCTGTCTGCTCCTTCCCTCTCCACCTGTCTCTCCTCCTCCCTCTCCACCTGTCTCTCCTTCCCTCTCCACCTGTCTCTCTCCTTTCCCCTCTCCACCTGTCCTCTCCTCCCCTCTCCACCTGTCTCTCTCCTCCCCTC
>CAEFZP010002381.1:35000-40320 GCA_903064625.1 Mallotus villosus | reverse complement strand
GCAGGAGAGATGGAAGGGGAGATTACAGAGCAGATATGTGGCTAGTGACGTGCATCAGTGGGACCAGGAACTTGTGAGGACATGCTTCTATTGTGCGCGCCACAAGAGGAGGTGTTTGCGCGTGTGCGTGCATGCGCGCGAGTGTGAAACTCAATCAGCAAGCTTTGTTCACATCAAACACGGACCGACCTGTTAGTTCTTCCTGGATGTATGCGCGCTACGTAAAAAGTATAAAAGAAAGAAAGAACTATCGTGTTCCAAAATCATACCGGGCTGTTGTTCGTGACTAGCGTATTCAAACAGTGTGCGCATGATGTAAGCTATTAGCGGGACGCCTCGTGAACAAGGAGCATGTCCTTTATGCTGAACTGACTGCGTGCGTGTGTGGTACCACCGGCACCTCTCAAGCCCCTCGCAGTCGCCCCGGTTACCACGCGCTAATCCGCGTGCAGTGTAGCGGATGGGATCATCCATCAAGAGTCAATAGTTAACGTCGGCTTTGTGCCGCGGTCATCCATCATGCAAGGATTTCTGGTTGTGTGTGTGTGTGCGGGTGTGTGTGTGTGTATGGTGGTGTGCGAGTGTGTGTGTGTGTGTGTGTGGTGTGTGGGTGTGTGTGTGGTGTGTGCGAGTGTGTGTGTGTGTGTGTGTGTGGTGTGTGTGTGTACCAAAGCCCCCCTCCTTTTTCTTCCGGGAAGCAGCGGGGGATCAGAGACCAAAACCCATTGACGGGCCACCGCCCCCTTCACCTTCTCTACATTTCCTTTTATTCACGCTCTGTCAGTCTGCCTTTTGGTTTTCCTTTTCTCTCTTTCATGAGTTCAGGATGTATGTTGCGCATAGGCCTTTGACGCAAACCCGGAAACGGTTTGCCCCACCGGTCGAGGCCAGAGGCTTTCTGTATCCCATTACCACCGGTTTTATTTTTATGACACGCCGCCGTGGCGCGGAGATGACGGGGTGAAGGATGACGGGGGTGAACTTGTAGGAAATATTTCACCCTCCTAAGCTGGCCCTCGTTCGCTGTCGATCTCCCCCTCTCGCGCTCCCCTCAACCGCGTGCTTGACACTGTGGTTGGGAATTCGCTTTGAGTTTGGCAAGATGACATCTGAGTTTGTCTGACATCCAGCTATTTTTTAATACATATTTTGTATATATTTGATGTCTTTCTTAGCATAACGCACTAGCTGACCTTTCAATAGGTTTGTTATTCTGAACGTGCGCGTCCAGGGTGCGGTCACTTGGTTGGCACACTGCGGCACAGAAGGTGCGCGCTGCGCTCCAAATGTCCGCTGGGCGGTTCCAGAGCGCACATGTGCTCGAGGAAGGCGCGGTTGAGACGGGGCACGGGCCCTGCGCTCCAAATCCTATTGGCTCCTAAAAAAACACAGGCGTGTCAGAAATACAGAAAGGGCGTGTTTTTAGTGGTCAAACTAAAGGGGCTACTTTTCATAACTTGTATTGACACATTGGCGAGATAGAGATCAGAGAAAACAGAAAGAGGGAGAGGAGAGAGAGAGAGAGAGAGAGAGAGAGAGAGAGAGGGTTGGGTTAGAACACCGACTGTCACCTTGTCAACCGGATTAGACAGACGTTAACAAATCACGTCAAAGAGGCAAAAATAACGGAAGAGGGAGACACAGACACCTTAACATCACTGAAACGGTCGCGTGACCACAAGCAGACAGGACAGCAGAGTTTAATACCGAATCTTGAATCTTTTACCGGCTCAACGAGATACCTCAACATGGAGCGCAAAAATCCCAGACTTCGCCGGCACCCTGGAAGATGAAGAGTTCAGAAAACTTTGAGGAGCTCCTAAAAGCCCTGGGTAAGGGATGATGATCATGTGAATAATCAAACTGAATGTATTTGTAGAGTAGCCTATTGCATTTTTCACAACTCACCAATGTTTTAATCCGGTATATACGGATGAGAACATTTTCTCAGCACATTGCTCTCTCCTCGCGCGCTGGACAAACAGAGACTGCACAATGCGAGGTGCATAAGGGGCGGGTGGTCTTTGTCATCCGGTCGGACCCCAAACCCAGTGCGTGCCCCTCGTTCAGCCTCACCCCCTCCCTCTCCTCGCGCCCTCCCTCTCCTCGCGCCCTCCTCCCGGTCCGACACAATGGAGACAAACGGTGGCACATCTGTCCGTGTCACCGCTTGAAAAAATAACATCACAGCGTGCAGCGCGGGCGTGTGAGCAGACGCCGGGGGTGAAGGGATACCGTTATGACGTGGTTAAAAGTGCACGCGGTTTCCAGTTTGACAGATAGAAACATGCCTGTGTGTTCAAGCTGAATTATTGTCGTTGCAGACTCAAGACAACGCCTGTAAATTACCGTCCTTTAGTCATGTGTTAAGGTGTGTCAAGATGTGGGTGGTGTGTCTGTCTGAGACAGACGAGAGAGAGAGAGAGGAGGGAGGGAGGGCGAGAGAGGGCGGAGAGAGGGGGGGGAGAGAAGGAGGGCGAGAGAGAGAGAGAGGGAGGGCGAGAGAGAGGGGGGGCGACGAGAGAAAGAGGGGGGGAGAGAGGGAGGGCGAGAGAGAGAGAGGGGTAAAGAGAGAGAGGAGAGAGAGAGAGAGCGTAGAGAGAGAGAGGGAAAGAAAAAGAGAGAGGGACGAGAGAGATATAATTCTTGTACTTCTGAAGGGTGATGACATATTGAACTTACAACACATAGAGAAGAAGGAAAAGCGAGACAGTCAATAATAGGCTGTGTGTGTGTGTGGTGTGTGTTTGCTGTTGGCTGTGTGTATATGCGCGTGTTTTTGAAATTGTTCTAAATGCCTCCATTGTTCTTGCCGGAATAACCGGAGTCCGCGCCCGATCGCGGACAGTGAGCGCGCATTCCATTTTCCCGGTTTGACTGACGTGCCAATTAGCATAAATCTGCTGTCTGTCCTTCTCCCTCATTACCCAATCAGATGTCTGTGTATTGTGTGTGTGTGTGTGTGTGTATGTGTGTGTGTGTATGGTGTGTGTGTGTGTGGGTGTGCGTACGTGTGTGTGTGTGTGTGTGCGTGTGTGTGTGGTATGTGTGTGTGTGGCGGGGGTGCGTTAGAGTGGGCTGGGGATGGACAGAGTGAGAGAGACAAAACAAAAGAAGAAAGAAAAATGAGGAACAGAGGAGAAGAGAGGGACATGATGGAAGAGACATAAGGATGCATGAAGAGAGACTAGGGCCCAAGGGGAGAGGGTTTGTTAGGGGTGTTGTAGAGAGAGGGAGAGCTGTAGTGAGAGAAGGGAGGGGAGGGAGGGAAAAGGGGGGGGGATGAGAAGGGGGGGAGGAGGGGGTGAGGGACTGTATGTGAGGAATTCAGGTCACTTCAGACTGGAGCACTGCCAGTGTTCATACTTTACCTGGGTTACCTGAACAGGTATTGGTGAAGTAAATAGATGTGCATGTCTCATACACACGCAGGCACACACACACACACACACAACACACACACACCACACACACACACACCCACACACACACACACACACCCCACACACACACACCACACACACACACACACAGCTCTCTAATGTGTCTCATATTGGCATAACAGACAGAGAGGGATGAGCCATAATCCTTTGGGTTTCATTAAGGGATGAACCCACAGCTGGTCGCAACCTGTCACCACCCACAGCCCCCCCACCGCCCCCCTACCTCCCCACCACCCCAACCACCCCCCCTACCGCACCTCCACACCACACCACCCCCCTACCTCACACCTCCACCCCACCACCTCCCTACCTCACCACACCCCTCACCCCACCACCACCTACCACTCCACCCCACCTCCACCCCACCAACTCCCGACCTCCCCCCCACCCCCATCCACCCACCACCCACCTACCTCCCCACCCGCTCCACCCCACACCTCCCTACTGCCCCCACCACCACCCACCCCAGCCCCCCACCTCCCCACCACAGTCCCTCCTTCCTCCTCTACCGCCCTTCTCCCCTCTCCCCCTCGTCTTCATCATCCCAATGCTTCCTCTGGCCCCTGCCCTCTCACCTCTGCCCGTGACCCCCGACCCTGACTGTCTGTGTGGGGGTGTGTGTGTGTGTGTTTTGGGGGGTTTGATGTGTGTGTTGGTGAACCCCTAACACAGCCTGCTACCCAGAATGCAGTCTGGGCCTCCTCAGGGACCCAGCCCCGCTCCGGCCGAGAGGTTTAGCTAAACACTGGAGATGATGGAAACTCATTTAGAAATGTGTCCATCTGTATGTTTAAATCCTTTTTCCATTCTCTGCTGAAGCTTGACTTAAGAAAACGAAGGCAAGTGATACAGTTGAGTATCACTTGCCTAAAAAGGGAGGGATAGTGCATTTGGTATATTTTATATAACATGTGAATGTGACCAGCCTGCTGTACGTATCGTGCTGCTAGCGAGATGTTTCTCTGGGAAGTGATATATTTACCCCTGGTGACAGGTGGGAATGTTGTGAGGTGAGAAGTGTGAAATCTAACTCGCTCTGCACACACACTCTGATGTGCAGACGCCTTCATCGAGAGAGGAGAGAGAGAGAGAGAGAGAGAGAGAGAGAGCGAGGAAGAGAGGAAAGAGAGAGAGAGAGAGAGCACGAGAGGAGAGAAGAGAGAACGACGCGAGAGAGAAGAGAGAGGAGACGAGAGAGGAGAGGAAAGAGAAGAGAGGAGAGAGAGAAGAGAGAGAGAGAGAGAGAAACGAGAGAGAGAGAAGAGAGAGAAAGAGCGAGCAGAGAGAGAGAGAGAGCGAGAGAGAAGGAAGAGAAAGAGAGATGAGAGAGAGAGAGAGAAGAGAGAGAAAGAGAGACAGAGAGAGAGCAGAGAGACGAAGGAGAAGAGAGAGCAGCGAGAGAGAGAGAGAGAGGAGAGAGAGAGAGAGAGAGAGCGAGCGCAGAGGAGAGAGAGAGAGAGAGAGATCCGATCTCTCTCTAGACTCTCAATTCTCCCTAACGCTCCACATCACCTCACATCACTCCCTCTCTATCCTCTCTCTCTCTCTCTCTATCTCTCTTCTCTCTCTCTCTCTCTCTCTCTTCTCTTCTCTCTCTCTGTCTCCTCCCTCTCTCCCTCTCTCTCACTCTCTCTCCCTCTCTCTCTCCCTCTCTCTCACTCACTCTCCCTATCACATAGATCACAGCCCCTCCCTTCTCAGCTGTGAGTGTGTTTCAGTTAACCTCCATGATTATTCCCTCCTCAACTCGTCTTCTTTTTCGTCCAACGTTCTGCTCCCACTTGTATCCCCTCTCATGTAAACTCCTCCTCTCTTCACGTTCCTCTCTGCCTCCTCTCTGCTCCTCTCTGCCTCCTCTTGCCTCCTCTCTGCCTCCG
>CAEFZP010002381.1:7500-27500 GCA_903064625.1 Mallotus villosus | reverse complement strand
AGAGATCGAGCTAGACGCGCTCTCTCTATCTCTCTCTCTCTCTCTCTCTCTCTCTCTCTCTCTCTCTATCTCCTCTCTCTCTATCTCTCTCTCTCTCTCTCTCTATTTTCCATCTCCCCATCCCTCCCTCCTCCTGTCTGTCACCGCCCTGCAGCGTGCCCTAGTTCTACCGCTCCTTCCTTAGTTTCTGTCTCACAACATTTGCTTTTCCCCCCCAAGTGTAACTTTTCTCTCCTCTCTGAGTAGTTCGTACCCTGCCTGAGGTGGAAAAGCAAGACAAACCTGAGACAAACCTGAGACAAACCTGAGACATCTCACACTTGCCTTTTGCTCTTTTCCCTGATTACATTTCCACACATTTGGCAATTTGGCATCAATCACACAACACAAACTCTCTTTTCTGCAATTTAAATTTCAAAGGGTTCTGGATATCTAACATCAGTTTTAAACTGTTGCGTGTCAAACATCTTTTGTGTCAAACACACCTGTTGTTATGGAAACCAGCTGACTTGATGATGAGTGGAATGGATCTGAACTCGATGGACGCCGGACGGAAGGGTGGCTGGACCTCGGCCTGGCCAATCAGAGAGATGAGGAAGGGTCAGTGGGCGTGTTCCCGTGGTCTGTGGGCGTGTTCCAGTGGGCAGGAAATGCCAATAGGATTAGAGGGTACGGTTGATTGACAGCAGATGTGGGTTAACAAGGAGCGAGATCGTTAAGAGATCTGGAAGTGGAAGGGGACTGGAGAAATACACACACACACTCACACACACTCTCACACACACACACACACTCTCACACACTCTCACACACACACACACTCTCACACACTCTCACACACACACACACACACACTCTCACACACACACACACACTCTCACACACACACTCTCACACACACACACACACTCTCACACACACACACACTCTCACACACACACAGGTCTGAGTGATAGTGTGAGGTAAGAGAGAAGCGAGGGGAACATTTGGAGAGGAATTTATCAGTGTTCAAAACTAGCCCTCTGTTCTCCCCCTGCAGCTGGGGGGGTAGTTACAGTGTGACCCCAATAAAGGCCTCTGCCTCCTGCCCTAATAAAAGGGGTAAATAACTGCCCCTCCCTCCCTGTTTATTACCCCCTGGGGCAGTAAAAGGCAGCTGTCTGGCCCCCTTCAAAAACGCTCGGCCTTCATCGGATCTCAGTAAAAACACACACACACGTTCGCACACAGCATCAAACACACACACGTTCGCATACCGTACCAAACACACACACGTTTGCATACCGTACCAAACACACACATTCTGAAAGCTTTTCACACACAGCATCAAACACTCACACGGTGCGCACAGCTCGTAAAACACTCGCTAAGGTGCACGCAGAGGGAAGCCACTGACGCACACGCTCACCGTCACACACACTCGCCGTCACACACACACACACGCTCGCAGTCGCACACACGCTCGCCGTCACACACACGCTCACACACACGCTCTCAGTCACACGCTCGCAGTCACACACACACACGCTTGCTGTCACACACACGCTCACCGTCACACACACGCTCACCGTCACACACACGCTCGCAGTCGCACACACGCTCACCGTCACACACACGCTCGCAGTCACACACACGCTCGCAGTCACACACACGCTCGCAGTCACACACACACGCTCACAGTCACACACACGCTCGCAATCACACACACACGCTCGCAGTCACACACACGCTCGCAGTCACACACACACGCTCGCAGTCGCACACACGCTCACCGTCACACACACGCTCACAGTCACACACACACGCTCACAGTCACACACGCTCGCAATCACACACGCTCGCAGTCACACACACGCTCGCAGTCACACGCTTGCAGTCACACACACACTCGCAGTCATACACACACGCTCGCAGTCACACACGCTCACCGTCACACACACGCTCGCAGTCACACACACGCTCGCAGTCACACACACGCTCGCAGTCACACACACACGCGCTCGCAGTCACACACACGCTCGCAGTCACACACACACACGCTCGCAGTCACACACACGCTCACCGTCACACACACGCTCGCAGTCACACACACGCTCGCAGTCACACACACGCTCACCGTCACACACACGCTCGCAGTCACACACACGCTCACCGTCACACACACGCTCGCAGTCGCACACACGCTCACAGTCACACACACGCTCGCAGTCACACACACGCTCGCAGTCACACACACGCTCGCAGTCGCACACACGCTCGCAGTCACACAGTCATAGTCTCCAGGCAACACAGAACTGATAAATATGATTCAACATCCAGAATACAAATGGAAATTCTGTGAGTTAGCATTAGCATTGCTAACCTGGTTTCCATAGGAAATCCATATATATTAGAGCTCAGATGTAGCTTAGCTGGGGTAGTAGGAGAACAGGTATGTGTAGGGGGCCTGGGGGACAGGGCTGACAGCACAGTGTAATGATGTGTGTGGTGTGTGTGTGATGATGTGTGTGTGTGGGTGTGTGTGAGAGAGAGAGAGGGAGGGAGGGAGGGAGGGAGGGAGGGAGGGAGGGAGGGAGGGAGGGGAGGGAGGGAGGGAGGGAGGGAGGGAGGGAGGGAGGGAGGGAGGGAGGGAGGGAGGGAGGGGGAGGGAGGGAGGGAGGGAGGGAGGGAGAAGATGATGGATGATTTGTGTTCAGGTTGGAGCTGTTATTGACACATGGGTCAGATGCATTCTGGGAGGATGCAGTAAAGATGGGGGAGGACTGGGAAAAATGGCCCGCAGGCAACATAACCGCAGGGCATTCTGGGTAAGAAAGGAACACACAGAGTGCTTGTGACAGACAGGTTTCACGTCACACACACAAACGCACACACAAACGCACACACACACACACATGTAAACACACAAACGCACACACACAGCGTACGTGACAGTTTTAAGATGGGCAGGTGTCATTACATGACGCCCCACACACATACTACACACACCTGCACGTTCAGACGAACACACACTCTCTCTCGCTGTCTGAACTCTCTTCTCACACACGTTGAAACAAGCACACGGGTCTCTTCTCGCTTGCGGAGACCACCCAGAAACCAGGCCCCTTTAAACCACTGGTCAAGAATAGTCACACAGTCATCGCTCTCTCACACACAGACTCACATGCACAGACACACACACACACACACAGACTACCAGACTCACAGACTCAGACACACACACAGACTCACAGACTCACACACACACACACACACACACACACACACACACACAGACGCTCTCACACACACACACACAACACACACACACACACACACACACACACCACACACACACACACACACACAACACCAACAGGACTCTCTCCACACACACACACACACACACACACAGACTCACACACACACACACACAGACTCACACACACACACCACACACACACACACACAACACACACACACACACAGACAGACTCACATGCACAGACGAGGGAACAGACACAGCATAGACACGCGTCATCAGAGAGTTTATACAAACACATTCAGATGTGGTCAAGATTGTTTAAGAAACAAGAACAGGAACTTGACAAACACTTAAAGGGAAAATGACTCAGTTTCAAAACACCACAAAGATGGACAGACTGAGTCAGAGACCAAGAGAGGGGTGTGAGGCGAGGACAAACTAGTCTTTGTGTCAAAAACAATACTTTTGTCTTCTTACGGAAGTGGATTCTTCATCATCTTTGCTTACCTGTGTCTAACAACACTGTGTTAAGAGTTCACACAGAGAACAGGGATCGGTTTACCATCATCGTACACCTTCAACATAAGGCTGGGAAACTCAAAAACTGCTCCATCAACACAAAGAGCCAGATGATCCTGCTGTGTGGGAGACAATAGTTCTCCACTTCGGAGATAAACTGTGCTGAATGTGGAGATGGAGCCAAAGATCTGGGAGGAACACGAATCTGAGTGTGTGTGTATGTGTGTGATCTGGGAGGAACACGAATCTGCTTCCAGACTGGGAGACTGTGAGGAGACAGAGAGAGCGAGTTGGTGAGGGGTGGAGTAGGGTGGCGAGGGAGGGAGGTCTGGGAGGGGGAGGGGGGGGGAGGTTGTAGGGTGGCGAGGGGGGGGAGGTCTGGGGGGGGGTTGCCACCCGAGAGGTTCGTTAGGCATTACTGGGTGATCAACTGTCAAGAGACTGTGACTCATCCTGTTTTTATTAGATCGACACACAGCTATGTAAACACACCAAACACACACACACACACCACACCAACACACTGTAGCCACACTGCTCAGGGACAACATGAGCAAACTTGACGTTTTGAAAAGTCCCACGGAACGCAAACTTCTTTTCAAGTTGAGTTCAAGTTCAGGTTCAGTTGACTCAGGTTCACTGACAACTCTGAACGCAGACACAACTGTTTAATGACCCTCGATAAGCTCTAAATACACATTAGATCTGTCTCTGGATCATGGAAACTCTAGACTTAGAAGAAGAGGATCACTGGGATAGATGAAGAGATGACTAGGATGCAGGAGACAGGAGAGATGAAGAGATGACTAGGATGCAGGAGACAGGATAGATGAAGAGATGACTAGGATGCAGGAGACAGGATAGATGAAGAGATGACTAGGATGCAGGAGACAGGAGAGATGAAGAGATGATAGGATGCAGGAGACAGGAGAGATGAAGAGATGACTAGGATGCAGGAGACAGGAAGATGAAGAGATGACTAGGATGCAGGAGACAGGAGAGATGAAGAGATGACTAGGAGCAGGAGACAGGAGAGATGAAGAGATGACTAGGATGCAGGAGACAGGATAGATGAAGAGATGACTAGGATGCAGGAGACAGGATAGATGAAGAGATGACTAGGATGCAGGAGACAGGATAGATGAAGAGATGACTAGGATGCAGAGGACAGGATAGATGAAGAGATGACTAGGATGCAGGAGACAGGATAGTGAGAGCAGACAAGCCTTAATCACACAACCTTCGAGGGCAGCTGGGGTGAGTCTGTGTTTGATAACTGAATACAAGTACCCTTTATACACATGCTCCCTCCCTCCACCCCTGCACGCTACAGCGCGCCCGCCACAGCCCCCAGCACCTCCGCGGACAGCGCGCCGCCACCCCCGCGACGCGCCACCGCCACGCCACGCCGCGACAGCGCGCCCGCCACCCCGCGCGACAGCGCGCCGCCACCCCTGCCGCGACAGCGCGCCCGCCACCCCGCCGCGACAGCCCGCCCGCCACCCGCTCGCTCGACATCAGCCAGTCCCTCGCACTCTACAAACGTCTCGCGACAGACGACCCGCCAACCCGGACGAGACATCCCTGCCAGCAAAACACACTGCCTCGTGACACGAGCTCCCTCCAGCCTCCTCTAGCATCGCGCCGAGGTCCACAGACCGAGAAAGATATAAATATAAGATACATCTATAAAGACAAAAAATAATCTACATCTCTCCCTACAAAAATCATATCATAATCCATCCAAAAAGTCATATACATCTCCTCTCACAACTCCTCGAAATGATATAAATCAAAAAACATCATACTAAATACTCTACCAATCCAAACAAATACATCTACATCCCTACTCACTCCTCTAGACAGAGCTCCCTCAACCACCTCCTCGACATCTACATCCCTCCACCTCCTCTACATCCCTCACTCCGCCCCTCCTCTACCTACTCTCCCTACACCCCTAGCATCTAAATCTATACCTACACCCCTCCTGCTACATCTCTCCCTACACCCCTCCTCTAACATCCCTACCTCCACCCTGCCTCTACATCTCGTCCAACCACCCCTCCTCTACATCGCCTCCCTCCACCCCTCTCTACATCGCTCCCCTCTCCTCTACATGGTCTCCCTCCACCCCTCCTCTACATCCCTCCCTCACCACCCCTCCTCTACATCTCTCCCTCCACCCCTCTCTCTACCGCTCTCCCTCCACCCCTCCTCTACATCCCTCCTCCGCCCTCCTCTACATCTCTCCCTCCACCCCTCCTCTACATCTCTCCCTCCACCGCACTCCTCTACATCTACTCCCTCCTCCACCCCTCCTCTACATCTGCTCCCCTCCACCCTCCTCTACACTCTCCCTCCACCCCTCCTCTACATCTCTCTCCCTCCACCCCTCCTCTACATCTCTCCCTCCATGCTCCTCTACTCCCACCCTCCTCCACCCCTCCTCTACATCATCCTCTCCCTCCACCCTTCCTCTACTCTCTCCTCCACCCCTCCTCTACATCCCTCCCCCCTCCACCCCCTCTCTACATCTCGCTCTCCGCTACAATCTCCCTCCACCCCTCCTCGACATCTCTCCCTCCACCCCTCCTCTACATCTCTCCCTCCACCCCTCCTCTACATCGCCTCCCTCCACCCCTCCTCTACATCTCTCCTCCTCCTCCACCCCTCCTCTACATCTCTCCCTCCACCCCTCCTCTACATCTCTCCCTCCACCCTCCTCTACAGCTCTCCCTCCACCCCTCCTCTACATCTCTCCCTCCACCCCTCCTCTACAGCTCTCCCCTCCACCCCTCCTCTACATCTCTCCCTCCACCCCTCCTCTACATCTCTCCTCCACCCCTCCTCTACATCTCTCCTCACCCCTCCTCTACATCTCTCCCTCCACCCCTCCTCTACATCTCTCACCCCTCCTCTCACTCTCTCCCTCCACCCCTCCTCTACATCTCTCCCTCCCCCCTCCTCTACACTCCTCTCCCTCCACCCCTCCTCTACATCTCTCCCCTCCACCCTCCTCTACATCTCTCCCTCCAGCCCCTCCTCTCACTCTCTCCCTCCACCCCTCCTCACACTCTCTCCCTCCACCCCTCCTCTACTCCTCCCTCCACCCCTCTCTCTACATCTCTCCCTCCACCCCTCCTCTACCTCTCCTCTCCACCCCTCCTCTACACTCCCTCCCTCCACCCCTCCTCTACATCCCTCCCTCCACCCCTCCTCTACATCTCTCCCTCCACCCCTCCTCTACATCCCTCCCTCCACCCCTCCTCTACATCCCTCCCTCCCCCACCCCTCCTCTACATCTCTCCCTCCACCCCTCCTCTACATCTCTCCCTCCACCCCTCCTCTAACATCCCTCCCTCCACCCCTCCTCTACATCCCTCCCTCCACCCCTCCTCTACATCTCTCCGTCCCCCCCTCCTCGACATCTCTCCTCCACCCTCTCTACATCCCTCCCTCCACCCTCCTCTACATCTCTCCCTCCACCCCTCCTCTACATCTCTCCCTCCACCCCTCCTCTACTCTCTCCCTCCACCCTCCTCTACATCTCTCCCTCCACCCCTCCTCTACATCTCTCCCTCCACCCCTCCTCTACATCTCTCCCTCCACCCCTCCTCTACATCTCCCTCCATCTCCTCTCCATCTCCTCCCTCCACCCCTCCTCTAACATCTCTCCTCTCCACCCCTCCTCTACATCTCTCCCTCCACCCCTCCTCTACATCCCTCCCTCCACCCCCTCCTCTACATCTCTCCCTCCCCCCTCCTCTACATCCCTCCCTCCACCCCTCCTCTCCCTCTACATCCCTCCCTCCACCCCTCCTCTACAATCCTCTCCCTCCACCCCTCCTCTACATCCCTCCCTCCACCCCTCCTCTACATCTCTCCCTCCACCCCTCCTCTACATCCCTCCCTCCACCCCTCCTCTACATCCCTCCCTCCACCCCTCCTCTACATCCCTCCCTCTCCTCTACATCTCTCCCTCCACCCCTCCTCTACCTCCCTCCCTCCCACCCCTCCTCTACATCCCTCCCTCCACCCCTCCTCTACATCCCTCCCTCCACCCCTCCTCTACATCTCTCCCTCCACCCCCCTCCTATACATCTCTCCCTCCCACCCCTCCTCTACATCTCTCCCTCCACCCCTCCTCTACAATCCCTCCCTCCACCCCTCCTCTACTCCCTCCCTCCACCCCTCCTCTACATCCTCTCCCTCCACCCCTCCTCTACATCTCTCCCTCCACCCCTCCTCTACATCTCTCCCTCCACCCCTCCTCTACATCTCTCCCTCCACCCCTCCTCTACATCTCTCCCTCCACCCCTCCTCTACATCTCTCCCTCCACCCCTCCTCTACATCCCTCCCTCCCACCCTCCTCTACATCTCTCCCTCCACCCCCTCCTCTACATCTCTCCCCTCCACCCCTCCTCTACATCTCTCCCTCCACCCCCTCCTCTACATCCTCTCCCTCCACCCCTCCTCTACATCTCTCCCTCCACCCCTCCTCTACATCCCTCCCTCCACCCCTCCTCTACTCTCTCCCTCCACCCCTCCTCTACATCCCTCCCTCCACCCCTCCTCTACATCTCTCCCTCCACCCCTCCTCTCATCTCCTCCACCCCTCCTCTACATCCCTCCCTCCACCCCTCCTCTACTCTCCACCCCTCCTCTACCTCTCCCTCCACCCCCTCCTCTACATCTCTCCCTCCACCCCTCCCTACTCTCTCTCCTCTACATCTCTCCCTCCACCCCTCCTCTACATCTCTCCCTCCACCCCTCCTCTACATCTCTCCCTCCACCCCTCCTCTACATCTCTCCCTCCACCCCTCCTCTACATCTCTCCCTCCAGCTCTTTTCTCCTTCGGTTCCAGACAGCGGTCAGGACAACTCATACCAGACGCAGTAATGTCATAGCTGGTCAGGCTATATTGTAGTTTCATTGGCTGTGGTGTGCCATGGTGCGATTTGATTGGTTGTGGTGTGCCGCGGTGCGATTTGATTGGTTGTGGTAGATGGTGGTCGGTGGTCCGGTAGGGCGAGCAGCTCATTAAAAGGAACCCTAACCCTAACCTCACTGGCCTGGCCTCAGCACAGATGGGACTTCATGGAAGACATAAACACATACACACTGTCTGACAACACACGCAAACACATAAAAACCCCACCCGATGTTGTGCAAGAAGGTCGTTAAAGATTGCGTGCACCCTGTGATGTCATAGGACCAGACTGAACGTTCCACTCTTCCTGAGGACACAGAGATTACAACAGGCTCGTCCACACAGTGACTCTTCCCGAGGACACAGAGATTACAACAGGCTCGTCCACACAGTGACTCTTCCTGAGGACACAGAGATTACAACAGGCTCGTCCACACAGTGACTCTTCCAGAGGACACAGAGATTACAACAGGCTCGTCCACACAGTGACTCTTCCAGAGGACACAGAGATTACAACAGGCTCGTCCACACAGTGACACTACCTGAGGACACAGAGATTACAACAAGCTCGTCCACACAGTGACACCCACAGCCGCATAGATACACGTACGAGACGTAGAGTTGGGATTGGCTCGACTTTATTGCTCCCGGTCACAGATGTGTATCACACCATGGTGCGGTAGCGTCTGACGCGCGTAGAGATGGACAGATACCCGCCTGGATCCAACGGTTTACAGCTACCTGTGACTAGGACATTTATCATGGGCCTGTCTCGCCAGACAGCTACATTTTTTGAATAACAGTTACGACACAATGATTCATATATTGTTCATGGCTGTTTGACTGTAACATGCCTCAGTTTACAGTAGTATCCTTGCAGGGTGCAGTAGACAGCGTTGTGCTGTTGAATATCTTGGCTCTGGGCACAGACAGGCATTTAACTGTAGATAGCTGAACTTTAAGTCTGAGGATAGTGTGTGATCTGCAGAGCGTAGGCTGACGTGTGTGTGCGTGCGTGTGTGAGTGTGTGTGTGGTGTGCGTGTGAGTGTGTGTGTGTGTGTGTGTGTGTGTGTGTGTGTGTGTGTGAGTGAGTGTGTGTGTGTGTGTGTGTGTGAGTGTGTGTGTGTGTTTTGGCTCCCATACTGGTTCTACCTCTGTGTAAGAATCTGCAGCAGCATACTGGGAGGGGGGTTGCGTGTGAACGGGCGAACTCATCAGACTGTGTTACGTAATGCAGGGAGCTTGACGTTACAGACTGTGTTACGTAACGCAGGGAGCTTGACTTTACTGTCAGACCGTGTTACGTAACGCTAGGAGCTTGACGTTACTGTCAGAATGTGTTACGTAACGCAGGGAGCTTGACGTTACTGTCAGACTGTGTTACGTAACGCTAGGAGCTTGACGTTACAGACTGTGTTACGTAACGCTGGGAGCTTGACGTTACGGTCAGACTGTGTTACGTAACGCTAGGAGCTTGACGTTACAGACTGTGTTACGTAACGCTGGGAGCTAGACGTTACAGACTGTGTTACGTAATGCAGGGAGCTTGACGTTACTGTCAGACTGTGTTACGTAACGCTGGGAGCTTGACGTTACTGTCAGACTGTGTTACGTAACGCTGGGAGCTTGACGTTACTGTCAGACGGTGTTACGTAACGCAGGGATCTTGCGAAAACAGACTGTGTTACGTAACGCTGGGAGCTTGACGTTACAGACTGTGTTACGTAACGCAGGGAGCTTGACGTTACTGTCAGACGGTGTTACGTAACGCAGGGATCTTGCGAAAACAGACTGTGTTACGTAACGCTGGGAGCTTGACGTTACAGACTGTGTTACGTAACGCAGGGATCTTGCGAAAACAGACTGTGTTACGTAACGCTGGGAGCTTGACGTTACAGACTGTGTTACGTAACGCAGGGAGCTTGACGTTACTGTCAGACGGTGTTACGTAACGCAGGGATCTTGCGAAAACAGACTGTGTTACGTAACGCTGGGAGCTTGACGTTACAGACTGTGTTACGTAACGCAGGGAGCTTGACGTTACCGTGACGCCAGTCTAGTCTACACCCACCTGGCAAACAAAGCCAATATGGGTCACTGTGAGGTGGCCGGTTTGTGTCTGCATGCGTGTGTGTTTCAGTGTTTGTGTGACAGAGACAAAGTAGGGCTAGATATGTTTTGTGTGGTTTGTGTACATCAGTGTATGACTGTATGTGTGTGTGGTTTGTGTACATCAGTGTATGACTGTATGTGTGTGTGGTTTGTGTACATCAGTGTATGACTGTATGTGTGTGTGGTTTGTGTACATCAGTGTATGACTGTATGTGTGTGTGGTTTGTGTACATCAGTGTATGACTGTATGTGTGTGTGTGTGTTTGTGTGTGTGTGGCTGGTTTGATTTGTTATTACACAAATCTGGCAATATGATCACATGCTTTCTCCCTTGTGGTCCCAAAGGCCTTGGGGAGGAGAAGAGAGAGAGGAGAGCGGAGAGCGGAGATGGGGATGAGCGGAGGTGAGTTGATGGGAGGTGTAGAGAGATATGAGAGAGAGGATCTGCGCGAGTGCTCGTAGAGGATCATCAGCTTCAGATATCTTCTATGCCCTCTCTTCGGTCGCTCGTCTCGTAGCTTATAGTCTTCGCTGCTCTGCTTTCGCGATCTGCTATCTCTATCTGCTCGTATGCTTCTCTTCGTTCTCATCTGCGTCGACTTCTGCTGTCTCTTCCTGCTCTTCTCTTCTATCATCTTCTCTTCTCTTCTGCTTGTCTTTTCTCGTCTCTTATCTTCTCTTCTCTTCTTCTCTTTCTTCTTCTCTTCTCTCTCGCTTCTCTCTCTCTTCTCTTCTCTTCTCTTCTCTCTCTTCTCTTCTCTCCTCTCTCTCTCTCTTCTCGTCCTATACTCGCGTCTAGTCCCTTTCTCAAAGCTCTTTAAGTGTCATCTTGACGTGTTCCAGTGGGCGATGGTCATGTTCAACTTCACAGTGTACTCGGGTGCATACACCAGCTCAACAACAGATCCATCACACAGAGATCCAAGGCATTGGCACAAGGCCCTCCCCTCCAGTCTGCCTGACACCTGATGGGCACAAGGCCCTAACTTCCACCTGATTGGGCACAAGGCCCTAACCTCCACCTGATTGACAGTGTTGATTTACGAGAAAAACCAAACATGCTCACCAACTTCCAAAGTTCAAGAAATGTTTTCGAAATCATACGGGATAAGTTCCCCCTTTCCCAAGACCTGATCGTTCACGTTTGGGAGGAAATGACGTAGGTTAGAGTAGGAGGCAGTTTTATTCTCTGAAACTGGAGGACTGTCCCTACCTACTCGATATGCCCCAACGTGTGTGTTAGAGAACAGTGACACTTAGTGTTGACATGTGGACATTGATCCAGACACACCGCCCTCCGTTCACCGTTATGATACACTTTAATTAACTTCTTAACCTTCTCTCAGTCGATATAAAAACAACAAGACTGTCCCCCGAAAAATTGTCACAGACCAAACAGACCTTTTTTATCCTTCAAGTTTATGAAAGGGGAAGGTCGGAATAAATGGCGTTCAGAATAAATGGCGGTACTTTCAATTGAGGCACCCATCTGAATGGGACCATAACGCTCAAACGCGTAAAAATGACGAGCGAAGATTGAAGCAATGGCGCCACCTGGTGCAGAGCCATATCAAAATAATCTTTAAACTTTTTGTAGGCTATGGCTCTGGGCCGGGTTTCCCAGATTCGTTAAGAACCCTTAATGCTAAGAGCTTCTTAAGAGCGTTCTAAGAGCGTTCTTAACGCTAAGAGCTTCTTAAGAGCGTTCTAAGAGCGTTCTAAAGCGTTCTTAGAACGCTCTTAAGAAGCTCTTAGCGTTAAGAGCTTCTTAACGAATCTGGGAAACCCGGCCATGACCTGATGCACAGAGAACGAAGTCTCATCGGGGGCCAACGACCCATAGGGGGCACCAGCGAGCTACAGAAGAATCTCCTTTCTAAAATATATGAATGATGAACAAAACACTGGACGGTTCTAGTTCTATGTCTCTTAGATGTGGCAAGACTGACAGAGAATGGATGAGGGGCTGGGAATTGGAGAGAGATTGACGAGAGAGGGAATGGGAGATGGACTATATAATGGAAGGAAAAAGTGAAAAAGGAATACAAGCGAACATACAGATGTAAACACACACACACACATTGAAAGTATGGACGAGACAGAATTGAGCCTATATACTACCGTAAAACTATACACTTCTGTTTTCTCTCCTATGATATGGCTGGATATACTGTAAAGAAGAACTTTAGAGTGAGTGACCAAACTGTGCCGTCAGGAAGACATAGGAAAAGTTTGGATCAATCATGCTTATCTCCAGCACTGTAATTATGTGGAAAATCTTCCTTTGTCAAAACACACTGAGAATTCGCAAAATGGGGGAACAGTACAAAAGTTGAGAGAAAGAAAGAGGGAGAGGGAGAAAAGAGAGAGAGGAGAGAGAGAGAGACAGAGAGAGAGAGAGAGAGAGAGAGAGAGAGAGAGTGAGAGAGTGAATGTGGGTTTGAGGTTTTCAAATGTGAACCAGGCGCGCGCGGAGAGAAGTTGACTAAAGCTCGAGAGTCCACTGGAATAAAGGCGCTCTTTCATTTAGGAGAGAGGATATAGAGAAGCATATAGAAAACTCCGAATTTACGGGATAGAACATAAAAACAGGATCATGTATCATAATGTAAGGAAAACCACGTCATTCAACCTATAAGGAAAAGTTCGATGAAGGTGTTTAAGATGTTTACAAATAGTTTAAACGTCTAGTCAGGGAAAGTGGCGTCTTAACTCTGACTGATTGACAGGATTTGTTTTTCGTGGAAGAAGTAGCAGCGTGTATTTCGGAAGCTGTTACGCGTTAGTGATGGTTAATTACCGTAGATGAGTCTCTTGTTTGACTGGACAGGTGTTCGGTTTTGAGTCTCAATAAGCGGAACGCAGAAGTTGACACAGGGTCATTACTGTCGATTTCTTTGCCTGAGGTAAGAACAGAATTTACAAGGAAATATTTTTCAAATAACGAACGAATAGCTAATTTAAGCTCAAACAAACGTTTTAATTGTGGGTTGTGGAGCCGTCATCAAGAATACATATTGTAACTAACTTTAACTATACCTCTCAGGAGCTAGCAATGCCACTGCAACGTCGTTTGAACGGATTTAACGGATCCCTGGAGAACACCGCGAGCTGAAGGAGCGCGTGTGCGCGTCTTGTTATGCAGAAGCTTAACATTTAAACAACTAACGGAGCCCACTTCTCAAGAGAGACACACACGACCTTCTCCATCCTTCTCTCAATCGCACCAATGGAGCTGAGGAAATATCTGCTGTTTTTCAAGTTGGTTGTCCTTTTAAAAGGTAAGACATTCCCTAGGCCAAGTCGTTTCAGCAAACTAATTTTGTGTATCTCCCTTCATAGATTTTCCTTAGCCCATCCAGTCAAAGAATGACTGAACGATGAATGATGACCAGTTCTGTTTTCAGCAGTAGACCTACAGACTAAAACATTCTACCTCTGAGCTGAGAGAAAATATCCTGAAACGAGTTAGGGTGCTTTGTTCTACAGCTGTTAGTGTGCTCAGATAACTTGGGGAGTCAAAACCATAACATTTCCCCTGCAGACATAGCAGACACAGGTCTGCTACAGATGTAAGGCCCTCTACATCTCACGGTCTACATCTGTGTCTCTTCTCTTCTCCTGTTGTGGTCCATGGGGTGATAAGGTCACCTGGGTAGCTTCCTCAATGCACGTAGTCCACCTTCAAAGAGCTAATAACAGTGACTGACGGATTGATTTAGCTCTCCTCTGTCTCCCAGCTCTTACATTCTACCATCTATAGGGGTTGGGTGACTTGCCGAGGAGAAATTCCACTCCGGATTCTGAGACATGGCTCTCAAGAACTTTCAAAAACAATCTGACCTCCATCTGGTAGCCCTTCATTGGTGGCAGCTGCTGTAGGACCACATTGATTCTATCAGTGGTATCCATTTCATTCACTTCCAGCCCCGAGCCAGGGATATATGCCTTCTCCATTAATGTCACACGTGGACCATGAAAATACCGTCCCCCCCCTCCCCCCCCACACCTTAACCACCACGCATTAACTCTCTCTCTTCCGTGACTCTTTCCTCTCCAATCCTGTTTAACACCAAGAAAACATAGAAGCGTTTTGAGCGTTTACGTAGCTGATAAGCGGCTATTTTTATTGCCGCATTACAGTGCAGTTAGCAGTCGAGGTGTGATTGGGCAGAGCGTAGCTGTGTGTGTGTGCGCTGCTGTGTGTGTGTGTGCTGCTGTGTGTGTGTGCTGCTGTGTGTGTGTGTGTGTGTTATCGGTCGACTGCAAAGTGTTTTCTCTCTGATGTAGTGTGAGGTATGCCGTAGTTCTGTGATCGCTGCTTAAACACAAACAGACTTCCATCAGCCCTCAATGTCAAATGTAGCATGTTGGAGTACTATGTACCAGCTAAGTGTTGTCTTGATCTCATTAGCAAGTTTTGGGGGATTTAAATTGTGGAGGGGGTGTTCAGTAAGGCGTTGACACACCCCAAAAGCCAGACACTGTTCGTGGTTAACCTTCACGTTGCACTCCATTACCAGTTTGAGTCAAGCATATAGTGAGCTTGTTCACCGTATGAAACTCTGTGTGTGTGTGACTGTGTGTGTGTGTGACTGTATGTGTGTGACTATGTGTGTGAGTGTGACTGTGTGTGTGACTGTGTGTGTGTGTGACTGTATGTGTGTGACTGTGTGTGTGACTGTGTGTGACTGTGTGTGTGTGACTGTGTGTGTGTGTGTGTGTGTGTGTGACTGTGTGTGTGACTGTGTGTGTGTGTGACTGTATGTGTGTGACTGTGTGTGTGACTGTGTGTGACTGTGTGTGACTGTGTGTGACTGTGTGTGTGACTGTGTGTGTGTTTCCAGGGCATGTCGCAGTGCGTAGGTGTGTTTGTGTGTGATGTTGATGCTTTCTACAGACCTCTCCAGTGTGGGTAGCCGGCGTCTAGGGGCTGCTGGACTCACTTAGGCCTTACTGAAATGTAGAACACAGGTGTGTGTGTGTGTGTGTGTGTGTGTGTGGCTGTGTGTGTGTGTGTGTGTGTGCTGGCTGTGTGTGTGTGTGTGCTGCTGTGTGTGTGTGTGTGTGTGTGCTGCTGTGTGTGTGTGTGTGTGCTGCTGTGTGTGTGTGTGTGTGTGCTGCTGTGTGTGTGTGTGCTGCTGTGTGTGTGTTCAGGATCGGGGAACTCCTTCATTCCCTGTCTCTCTCTCTCTCCTCCAATTCTATCTGAGACTTTTCCATACTTCTTCCTCTCCTCTCCACTATATTCCTCTCTATTCTCTCGTCTCTCAGTTTCAATCCCTTCTCCTCCCCATTATTCAGGGTACAGCATACTGTATATCTCTTAACAGTGTACGGCGTGCTGTATATCTATAACAATTTGTCCCTTTTCACTTCTAATGCACCCTTTTCCATCCATCACTCTTTCTTCCTCTCTCCCGCTCTCCTTCCTCCCTCCTTCCCAACGAGGGGAAGTGATGTCACAGAGTGATGGAGGGACAGTCTGTGAGGAAAGGTGAGGGAAGGTGAGGGGAGAACACAGAGTGATGGAGGGACAGTCTGTGAGGAAAGGTGAGGGAAGGTGAGGGGAGAACACAGAGTGATGGAGGGACAGTGTGTGAGAGGCGGAGAGGACGGACGAGAGAGGAAGTGTGGGAGAGGGGAAACGTTGCGATGGAATGAGTGTAAGATGACGGACACAGAGAGATGCTCAGAGACCTTGCTTGTGGTTGATTGAGTCACGGAGAGAGGCAAGATACAGTTTACTGTGAGACGAGAAACAGAGAGAGAGAAAAAGAGTACGCTGAAATGTGGAAGATGACAGGAATGTGTCTTGTTAGTTTCCAAAAGACGCTATAGTAGTTGGGAGAGATAGAAGGAATGAGAGATGCTGTACAGAGAAGTGAACAAATTAAACATAAGAAAAGGGTATGATGTTTTACATGGTGGTCAGGGGAGATTCCACTTTTATACGCGTAGCATGTGTCAGCTTCACTGACATTCACACACACACACACACACAACACACAGACACACACAGACACACAAACCACCACACACACAACACACAGACACACAGACACACACACACCACACACAGACACACAGACACACACAACACACACACACACCACACACACAACATACACACAACACACAGACACACACACCACACACCACACACACACACACACACACACACACACCACACACCACACACACACACACACACACACACACACACACACACAGATGAGCAACACTGCCCAGAGTTGAGTGTGTGGTTGAGAACTCAGTATATGAACCCAGTTTGTCCGCCCAAATGTTTACCGTCAGTTGTCATGACTATCCCTGGTTAGACCGGCTGTGGTACATAGACCCATATATAAACCCTAATCCAAACGGAACCCAAAGAAAAGGAAGACAGTCAGAGAGAAGGGGGGTGTGAGGCTGGGGGTTAGTGGACAGAGACGTGGATCAGAGGGGCAGAGTGTGTGTAACCGGTGTGAATCGGTGAAACTCACTCCTCAGGTACTTAATGGGCCGCCCGCGTCGACAAACAGCTAGCTTTTCTTTGGCGTAGTGGTAGCGCTTGGAAGTCGAGAGGTGGCAGGTTCGACTCCCGGTGGGAGCGAAGATTTGCCGGTATGCCTCTGGCGGAGGTTGCAAGATCACGTCTGTTACAAACCCGTCACATACTGAAGGCTCCAATCACCGTAGTTGGTAGTGGTAGCTGAAGTCGAGAGGGCAGTTCGACTCCCGGGGAGCCGAGAGGAGGGTGTGAGAACAGAAACCCTCAGTATGTGAACAAGCAAACATGTTAGTACGTTTACTTATCTTCAGATAATAATGGAAATAGAAGAAGTCTTGGAAAACAAACATTGTGATATCATGAGAACAGAACGTTACGATGATCTTCTTTCTGTTTGCGAGCAGCTCTGTAACGTCAGTATCTTTCTACAGAGAGATGGTGGGTTACACCAGATTATGTTTACGTGAATGACCTGTGGCTCAAAGCAGAAGACAGTGAAAGTTGGATGAGCTGGGGGAGAAGTTTTAAAGAAAAAAAGCATGCTGATGGAGCCAAACAAAATCCTTTTAGGTTTACAGCCTCATTTTTAACTCGTTGTAATAGATTTTTCTTCAAGCTTTTTGGCCCTGGTGAAACCCTCTCACGGTGCTTTACATGTCTGCTCTGGGTTAATGGCTTCATCTGAAAGAAAGCTGTGTGGTATTTATTTGACAGTTGGAACTAGTTCCATGTCTGTTTTCTCAGTCTTACACCTTCCCCAGAGTCAATGAACTATCCTTCCATCCTTTTACTCGCTGTCCCACCCCCTCCCTCTCTTACCTCTCTCTCGACTCCTCTCTTACCTCTCTCTCTCTCATCTCTCTCTCTCTCTCTCTCTCTCTCTCTCAGTCTCTCTCTCTCTCTCTCTCTCCCCCCCCTCCATCTCTCCTGTACTGTATTCTCTCCTTCCTTGTATAAAGGGCAGGTTTGTATGTCATACAGGGCGCTACTATGCTCACTGGTTTTTGTAGCCCACACCCTTCTCTCTCTCCCTCCGTCTTTCTCCCCTCCTCTCTCCCTCTCTCTTCCCTCAGACTGAATTACCTTGTTCCTCAAAGGTCGTCTTTGGTCACTCTGTTTAACTCTCTTTTCACTCTCTCTCTCTCTCTCTCTCCTCCGTGCTTTTGAACTGAATCAGGGAATAAAAGGACAAATTCAGAAAAGTTTAACACCACGAGAAGTAACCTTTATGTTGGGATCATGCCCACCTCTCTTTACATTACATGTACATTAAGTCATTTATCAGACGCTCTTATCCAGAGCGACTTACAGCAAGTACAGGGACATTCCCCCGAGAGTGTGAAGTGCCTTGATTCCCTAACCGCTAAGCTATCCGAACCTCTATTTAACGGTGAACTTGACGTCACAGTGCAAGCGGGCCGTCGTCACCGTGACCCTGCCTCTGTCTCCTCAGGGTTGTGTGAATGCTTCAACATCGACGTGAAGCACCCTCGGATCTTCACGGGCCCGGAGGAAGCTCTGTTTGGGTTCTCTGTTCTACAACACAGCTCGCAGGACGGAGAGAAATCGTAAGTCGGCTTCCGCTGCAACATTTCTGCATCCAAACAGCCGTTACCACGCTTGATGATGTCATGTCGTCCCCGTGACCCGATTGGCTGAACTGTTCTGTGATAGAATGCTGGTTGGTGCTCCCTGGGATGGATCGCCCAATAACAGGAGAGGAGACATATACAAGTGCGTCGTGGGAGAGGAAAGGAACTCCAACTGCACCAAAGTGAACCTGGGTGAGCGTGAGCCCTCTAGCCCTCTAGCCCTCTCCCCCCCCCCTCCCCTAGCCCCCTCCCCAGCCCTCTAGCCCATGACACCGATCTTAGACTGACCATCCCAGTGTGCAGTGAGTTAACCCCTCCTCCTCCCTGCCCCCTGCTGGTTCAGGGGAGAGGGCTCTGCAGAACGTCTCCAGGAACCTGAAGAACTCCCACCTGGGGATGACCCTCAGCCCAGACAGCCCCGACGGATTCCTGGTACGTGAGTGTGTGATGTGTGTGTGTGTGTGTGAGTGTGTGTGTGGGTGTGTGTGGTGGTGTGAGTGTGTGGGTGTGTGAGTGTGTGTGTGTGTGTGTGAGTGTGTGTGTGAGTGAGTGGTGTGTGGGTGTGGTGCGTGTGGTGTGTGTGTGAGTGTGTGTGGGTGGGTGAGTGTGTGTGGGTGTGTGAGTGTGGGTGTGTGTGGTGTGTGAGTGTGTGTGGGTGTGTGGGTGTGTGAGTGTGTGAGTGTGTGCGTGAGTGTGTGTGAGTGTGTGCGTGTGTGCGTGTGTGGTGTGGGTGTGTGGTGTTGTGTGGTGAGTGTGTGTGTGGTGTGTGTGGTGTGGTGTGGTGTGTGCGTGGTGTGTGGGTGTGTTGTGTGGTGTTGTGGTGTGTGTGAGTGTGTGGTGTGTGAGTGGGTGTGGGTGTGTGGGGTGTGAGTGTGTGTGTGTGTGTGGTGTGTTGTGTGTGTGTGTGCGTGTGTGCGTGTGTGCGTTGTGTGTGTGTGTGTGAGTGTGTGTGGTGTGTGTGTGGTGTGTGCGTGTGTGCGTGTGTGTGTGTGTGAGTGTGTGTGTGTGTGGGTGTGTGGTGTGTCGTTGTGGTGTGTGTGTGTGAGTGTGTGTGTATCCTGTCAGTCTGCATGTAGCTCTGCACGT
>CAEFZP010002381.1:0-2500 GCA_903064625.1 Mallotus villosus | reverse complement strand
AGCTTCTGGAGCAGTGGAGAGACAGCTTCTGGAGCAGTGGAGAGACAGACAGCTTCTGGAGCAGCAGAGAGACAGACAGCTTCTGGAGCAGTGGAGAGACAGACAGGCTCTGGAGCAGTGGAGAGACAGACAGCTTCTGGAGCAGAGAGACAGACAGCTTCTGGAGCAGTGGAGAGACAGACAGGCTCTATAGCACAGTCCTGTCACTGACTGTGTTAATGTCTGCTGGTCAGACTGAACCGAGTGTGTGTGAGAGAGAGAGCGAGAGAGAGAGAGACTGTGTGTGTTTGTGAGAGAGAGAGAGAGAGAGAGAGAGAGCATTCTCTGCAGTATTGCAACTTCAATCAAACACACAGACACAGTCTCTCTCACACACACACACCACACACGCACACCCTCTGTCTCCCACACACGTCCACATGCCGAGCGATGGAAGATAGTCTGGCTGGCAGTGAGCTGGGTGCAGTGAGCTGGGTGCTGGCTGGGTGCTGGCGGGGTTTGTATCAACAGGCGTGCTGGCTGAGCTGGAGAGAGACTAGCTGGGTCAGCACCACTGCAGGTGTGGCCCCACTGCCTGGTCAGGCCCTGCAGACCTGCAGCTGTGCAAACACACACCACACGCAGGAACACACACACCACACGCAGGAACACACACACCACACGCATGAACACACACAACCACACGCATGAACACACACACCACACTCAGGAACACACACACCACACTCAGGAACACACACACCACACGCATTAACACACACACACACACACACAACACCACACTCAGTAACACACACACACACCACACACATCATACACATGAACACACACACCCACACAATTAACACCACACACACACACACCACACGCATGAACACACACACCACACTCAGTAACGCACACACAACACACAGGAATGCACTCGAAACACAGGAGCCACACACAGTAATGCATGTACACAATAAAAGACTTGACACTTGAACTCACACACACATTGTGAAGTACTCCGCTACTGTTTGCTTGTTGATGCTGGACTACTAATTATAAGGCTGTGACAAATTAATGTATGGGTCCATAGGACACACATGGAGTGTCTTAGTCTATTAACTATGGGTATTAACTACTGTCTTTTACTGCCATAGAGAGACTCCACACTGTGGCCCACAAAAACACACACACACAAACACTCACACACACACGCACACACACACACACACACACACACACACCACACACACACCACACAAACACACACACAACACACACCCACTACTCCATGCTTTGTTACCACATCTCTGACTGTGACTCTATAAAACAATGTGTAAAAAACAACCAACCAGGCCTTTCCAATTACCTCTACTCACTTTCTCTCATCGCCCCCTGCTCGCTGTCTTTCATTCTCTCTCTCTCTCTCTTCTCTCTCTCTCCCTCTTCTCGTCTCTCTCTCTCTTCCTCTCCTCTCCTCTCTCTCGCTCTCTCTCTCTCTCTTTCTCTCTGTTCCTTCTGTTCTCCTCCTTGCCTTTCTTTCTCTCACCTCACATGTTTTACTCCTCACAACCCCTCCCCCTTCTTCTACTGCTCCCTCCCTCCACCTCTCCTTTTGATCCCCATATTTCACACGCTCTGTCGACCACATCAGATCCTTGTTTCATCCTTCTCTTTTTTACCACTGGATTTCACACTCTACTTTCTTTCATTGCTTTAGTTTTTTCTTTCTTTCTCTCCCCTCTCACTCATTTCTCTCTCTCGTGTTTTTGTATTATAGCTGCTCCCTCCTCTATCCTTGATGCCTCTCCTCCTGCCTGGTGGGATACCCACACTCCTCTCCTGCTCCCCTTCTCATCCTCCTCCCCCTCCTCTCCTCCTCCTTCTCCTCTCACCCCTCCTCTCCTCCTCCTCTCCCTCTCCCCTCCTCCGCCTCTCCTCTCTCCTCCTCTCCTCCTCCTCCTCCCCCTCTCTCTCTCTCCCTCCTCTCTCCCCTCCTCTCTCTCTCTCCTCTCCCCTCCTCTCCTCCCCTCCCCCTCCCCCTCCTCCTCTCCTCTCCCCCTCTCTCCTCACTCCTCTCTCCCCTCCTCTTCTCCTCTCCCCCTCCTCTCCCTCCTCTCCCCCTCCGCTGCTCTCCTCCCCCTCCTCTCCTCCGCACCCCTCGTCGCTACCTCCTCTCCTCTCCCTCTCCTCCTCCTCTCTCCTCTCGACTCTCCTCTGCGCTCTCTCGACCCCTACGCGCTCCTCTCCTTCTCCTCTCCCCGCCTGCCTCGCACTCTCCTCTCGCCCCTCCTCTCGCCCTCCCCCTCCTCGCCTCCTCCCCTGCCTCATCCCCCTCACCCCTCCTCTCCTCTCTCCTCCTCACATCCTCTCCGCTCGACCCCTCCCCCTCCTCTCTCCTCTCTCCTCCCTCCTCAACTCCTGCGCTCCTCTCCTCCTCCCCTCCACCCGCTCCTCTGCCTCCTCTCCCCTCTCACTCTCCTGCCTCTCACACTCGCTCTCCTCCTCTCTCCCC
>CAEFZP010002380.1:165000-170847 GCA_903064625.1 Mallotus villosus | reverse complement strand
GGGGGGGAGAGCCATGGGTTGGAAAGACTTTTGTCCGCCGAGAATAAAATAAATAAATCCACAACAATGGAATGACATCAACCAGGAAAAACACAGAGAGGCCACCAACCTGTACCGGGAGTGCCCGCATATACACTCAGCCTCAAGGGGGAGGCCAGGGGGAGAGTGGTGAGGCCAGGGAAAAGGCTGTCTTGGGGATGAGAAACTAATTCACTTAATGACCCTATGTTGTTACATAGGATGTGCCTGGGAGTTTTTAAAGATGTATTATTTTGCAATTTGTCATGTTTTTATTGGACAGTTATAAGTGAAGTGTGACAGACATAGCAAGGAGAGAGAGAGAGAGAGAGAGAGATAGAGAGAGAGAGAGAGAGAGAGCGAGAGAGAGATAGAGAGAGAGAGAGAGAGACACATAGATCGAGTATAGAGAGAGCGTAGCAGACTCGTTAGCTACTCGAGAGCTGAGAGCGAGCGATGCTAGCGCGCTCTCTCTCTATGCGATAGAGCGCTCTCGCTCGCTCTCTCGCGTCAGAGCTAGCTCGCGTCTCTAGAGATCGAGAGAGCTGAGATATCGATAGAGAGACAGAGATGATACATGCACAAGGCCAAGCCAGATTCAAACCCATGCTGCAGCAGTAAGACCCCAGCCTGCATGTACGCACACTTCTCTGGTGAGCTCCAACGGCGCTGCATTGGGGTGTTTGACACATTCTGGTTGATGGAGTTGTGCTTGGTGTAAATGACATGTACACAGTAGACCCAGCCTGTTTGGTGTAAATGACATGTAGTGTGTTTAGCTGTCACTTCATGATCCATGGAGGCGTCCATTGTCACTGCTGTACAATGGTCTGGGGTCTGGTTCCAGCCTGAAACAGAACGCTTTCTCTCTCACTGAAACACAAAGACAGCGTTCAGCTTCATAAATATACTCCTTATTCGACGTTTGACTGCTAGCATGACTTCCTGTTGGAGCAGCGCGTCACTGTGTTCAGCTTCCGTGAGGGCCCACAGGGTTTGTGGTTCATCCACGCTACAAATATTGATGAGACCAGGCAAAATCTCTTAGAGATCAAAATAATCTCTCAGCTATAAATATATAAGCTTCTTATGTGTGCTGCAGGACCCAGTGGGGGCTGGTGGGCTGGACAGGGTCTACTGTAAAGTAGTCTACGCCACGTTGAATGGCCACTGGTGTCAAGCACTTAACACCGACGCCTACGCTCTGATGCAGCTTCAGCACATCAGGGGGACATAGATGATGCAGCTTCAGTCAGAAGAGATCTGTGCTCCGCCGTCACCGCTGTGCTCGGACCATAACTTCTCTAGACGTCGGCGTTGACACTAGTGGCCATTCAACGTGAAGTAGATTACTTTACAGTAGGCTAATGGTAGGCCACACAGGACTGATTTAAACAACCAAGGCTGAAGTTTGAGGAAAAAAATACACAGCAATTATGTATTCAATTTTGCATTAAAGGGACAGCATGGATGGGCTGGATGGATGGCTGACATGTAGGACTAACTTTTCTTATAAAAACGACTCGTTGTGATCAGGTTTGACTCCTGGAGTTCAGTAAAACAGGATATCTGTGTGTTTACGTGTGTCAGACCACATGAAACTGAGTCGACTCAGTTGACTCAGTTGACTCAGTTAACTCAGTTGACTCGATTGACTCGATTGACTCAGTTGACTCAGATCTGCCTCTGGCCGAACGCTACAGGAACAAATCCTTCTGTTAAAGGGACTCCTCTCCCTAATTGTCTGAAAGTGATTTCCTCCAAGGAAATCCTCGCTACAGTATCTATGGCAACGGCCATTAGTGCCGTCTGAGTCAACATCTCTCTCAAGCAGAAAAAGATTTGACAGAGAACAATAGGAATCAGGAGAAACACATGGCGCTGCTCGAGTGAACGAGCTTCGAGGCGTCTGGAGACATAGAGACATGAACCACATGAGCAGAGGGCAAAGGGGGCAGTTTACTGAGGTGATGCAGACAAACATAACTAATTAACCTGTTTGAACGTTCAATAGCCTACGAAAAAGTTACAACAGTAGCCTGTAGCCTACTGTAAATAGTTTTTGACTAGTGTGTCTTGGTTCTTTAGTGTGTCTGACAGAAGGGCCTCTACATCGCTCGATGTGGGGGAGGAGACAGAGTCTTGGATGTGAGGGGAGGAGACAGAGTCTTGGATGTGGGGGAGGAGACAGAGTCTTGGATGTGGGGGAGGAGACAGAGTCTTGGATGTGGGGGAGGAGACAGAGTCTTGGATGTGGGGGAGGAGACAGAGTCTTGGATGTGGGGGAGGAGACAGAGTCTTGGATGTGAGGGAGGAGACAGAGTCTTGGATGTGAGGGAGGAGACAGAGTCTTGGATGTGAGGGAGGAGACAGAGTCTTGGATGTGGGGGAGGAGACAGAGTCTTGGATGTGGGGGAGGAGACAGAGTCTTGGATGTGGGGGAGGAGACAGAGTCTTGGATGTGAGGGAGGAGACAGAGTCTTGGATGTGGGGGAGGAGACAGAGTCTTGGATGTGAGGGAGGAGACAGAGTCTTGGATGTGAGGGAGGAGACAGAGTCTTGGATGTGGGGGAGGAGACAGAGTCTTGGATGTGGGGGAGGAGACAGAGTCTTGGATGTGAGGGAGGAGACAGAGTCTTGGATGTGGGGGAGGAGACAGAGTCTTGGATGTGGGGGAGGAGACAGAGTCTTCGATGTGAGGGAGGAGACAGAGTCTTCGATGTGAGGGAGGAGACAGAGTCTTGGATGTGAGGGAGGAGACAGAGTCTTGGATGTGAGGGAGGAGACAGAGTCTTCGATGTGGGGGAGGAGACAGAGTCTTGGATGTGAGGGAGGAGACAGAGTCTTGGATGTGGGGGAGGAGACAGAGTCTTCGATGTGGGGGAGGAGACAGAGTCTTGGATGTGGGGGAGGAGACAGAGTCTCTAATGGAAGCTATTTTGGACCGATGAAAAAATAATATCATCAGGAAGGGGAAATTGTGTTTGCTTGAGGTCAGAAGAGTGACAGGAAGTCTATACTGCTCTCGCAGGGTGTTCATTATATTGGTCTGTTTTATTGTTCTGTCTACAACGGTGTCAAGTTAAAGTCACATCGTCTGTAACGCGTAGCCAGTCGACTACCATCTGTCAGAGGTTTTCTCTTTGGTCTATTTTAGCTGGATAGGGACGAGAATACATCTCTCTTCTTTCTATAGGGAAAGCAATATGACGATATACCACTCACGCTACAAAACCCCCAAGTGGAAAATAACCAAGGACTAGCTCTGGAAGAAAATAGGTCAAAGTCCTGATGCCATGACGTGAAATGCGTCACATGACACAGTCTGAGGGGTTTAAGGCAGCACACAGCCAGCTGTTCCTCCCAGCAGAACGTATCTACTGGAGAATGTGTAACCCTGGGGTTCCTGTTCCTCCCAGCAGAACGTATCTACTGGAGAATGTGTAACCCTGGGGTTCCTGGGTCTGTGTAACCCTGGGGTTCCTGGGTCTGTGTAACCCTGGGGTTCCTGGGTCTGTGTAACTCTGGGGTTCCTGGGTCTGTGTAACTCTGGGGTTCCTGGGTCTGTGTAACCCTGGGGTTCCTGGGTCTGTGTAACTCTGGGGTTCCTGGGTCTGTAACCCTGGGGTTCCTGGGTCTGTGTAACTCTGGGGTTCCTGGGTCTGTAACCCTGGGGTTCCTGGGTCTGTGTAACTCTGGGGTTCCTGGGTCTGTGTAACCCTGGGGTTCCTGGGTCTGTCTGGGGTTCCTGGGGTTCCTGGGTCTGTCTGGGGTTCCTGGGGTTCCTGGGGTTCCTGGGTTTGTCTGGGGGCTGAAAGTAGGACAAAGGACAAAGGTCAGAATAAAGAATCAGCAGCTTATTGTCTTCAACCTTTTAACTACTCAACCCCTCACCCTCCCACCCTCCGCCCATCTTGTTCACCACACCCAGACCCCGTCTTGTTAACACACCCAGACGTTTAAACGACAAACTAAACAGGAGGGAGACTCAGCTGGCCTGGGGGCTAATTGATGTTGAGAGGGCAAGCATTGCTTCCCGGCAGGATGCTGCCAGCCTTGAATAAGCTGCCTGTCTCTCTGCTCTCCCCAGACAGCCCTGTCTCTCTGCCTGTCTCTCTGCCTGTCTCTCTGCCTGTCTCTCTGCCTGTCTCTCTGCCTGTCTCTCTGCCTGTCTCTCTGCCTGTCTCTCTGCCTGTCTCTCTGCCTGTCTCTTTGCTCTCCCCAGACAGCCCTGTCTCTCTGCCTGTCTCTCTGCCTGTCTCTCTGCCTGTCTCTCTTCTCTCCCCAGACAGCCTGTCTCTCTGCCTGTCTCTCTGCTCTCCCCAGACAGCCTGTCTCTCTGCCTGCCCGTCACACCAGAGTCTGCATGTGTCACATCAGAGAGGCACAGAAACACAAAAGCCAGCCGGTCTCTCAGGTCACCTCCCATTCAGTCACAGGTCACTGGCAGCCTATGACGATGGCTGGGGGTCTGGCTTGCACTCTGTCAGTGAATACTCCATCACTAATGCCAGTCAAGGATGTGTGTGTGTGTGTTCAGTTATGGCTGTGGTTCAGCTGAGATTTGAGGTTTGAACTCAGTAGTAGTTGCTACTCACCTCCTCACCTCCACTTGCTCCCCCAACTAAACATGAGCTTGTCTTCTACGTGTTTCCTCCCCACAGATGTCATGGCGTCCGACGTACAGGAGCTCAAAGTTCAGGAACGTGTACGGCAAAGCCGCCAGTCGGGAACAGTGCTTCGATGGCATAACCATCACCAAGAACGTTCATGACAACCACTTCTGTGCCGTCAACCCCAAGTTCCTCGCCATCGTCACAGAATGTGCAGGAGGAGGGTCCTTTCTGGTGCTCCCTGTTCACAAGGTACGGTACAACCTCTGCTTCTGTTCACAAGGTACGGTACAACCTCTGCTTCTGTTCACAAGGTACGGTACAAACTCTTCTTCTGTTCACAAGGTACGGTACAACCTCTGCGTCTGTTCACAAGGTACGGTACAAACCTCTGCTTCTGTTCACAAGGTACGGTACAACCTCTGGTCAGGTTCACAAGGTACAAACTCAGGTCAGGTTCACAAGGTACGCTACGTCCTCCAGTTCTGTTTATAAGGTACAGCACTGTCTTCAGTTCTGTAAGGCTGTGCAATTCATAAATGTCTGAGTCAATAGTAGCAGTGTAGAATCTTTACATTTCACTCGATGTGACCCCAAGGCTAACGCTACCAACTTGACCAGTTATTCATGTCTTTGTTTTCTACACCAACAAACACGTGAACTGCAAGGCTACGCAGGGCTGGCACACTGCCCCCCCCCCTGGCTGGCACGGACCCGTCTCAGTCAGACATGTGACCTTGACTTACAATCCTCTCTTTCTCCTCACTCTGCTATCAGACACAAACAAAGGAAGGCTGACAAGCCAGCCACAATGGCCACTGTCTGACAGCGATAGCACAACTGTTGCCTGAAACCTTGAGGCATAACAGAGTGGAGATCCACATTAGAAATCCTGTCCAGTTTGATGATATAGATCATCGTTATTTTATGCTGTAATGTATTCATGCTGTAAAACCAAACAAAAAACGAAGCAAAAGTAAAAACAGTTTTTTTTGAGCCTGAGATGAAAAGTTGTTGAGGCAGGCTGTGATTCAGAAGACGTTGTCTTGTGTGTGACAGCACAGCAGCGCCCCTCAGGGGACACAAGGGGACATGCAGGACCCAACATGCTCTCCTCCATGTTACCGTCCCACACGGTTCTGTCCAGTTTCACCAACGTCCTGTCTGTCCACTCTGTGTTTCTCCCCCCAGGCCGGCCGTATCGACCCCCACCACC
>CAEFZP010002380.1:0-162500 GCA_903064625.1 Mallotus villosus | reverse complement strand
CTGTGCATGTCCTTCAACACGGACGGAAGCCTGCTGGCCACCAGCTGTAAGGACAAACACCTGCGCATCATCGAGCCTCGCTCCGGGAAGGTGCTGCAGGTGGGGCCCTGCGTCCTGGACACACACACACACACAAGTATGATATATACACAAACACACAAGACACACACTCAGTCCGAAGTGCGTGTGCAAGATGTACGGTGTCAGTGAGGAGAGCGTGTGTAAGATGTACGGTGTAATGTCTGTCAGTGAGGAGAGAGTGTGTAAGATGTACGGTGTGTGAGCAGAGCGTGTGTAAGATGTACGGTGTAATGTCTGTCAGTGAGGAGAGCGTGTGTAAGATGTACAGTGTAATGACGTGTCAGTGAGGAGAGCGTGTGTAAGATGTACGGTGTGTCAGTGAGGAGAGCGTGTGTAAGATGTACGGTGTGAGGAGAGCGTGTGTAAGATGTACGGTGTGAGGAGAGCTTGTGTAAGATGTACGGTGTAATGTCCTGTCAGTGAGCAGAGCGTGTGTTTGTGGACAGGAAGCAGACTGTAAGAGCCACAGAGTGAACAGAGTGGTGTTTCTGGGCAACATGAAGCGTCTGGTGACGACGGGTGTCTCACGATGGAACACGAGACAGGTGGCCCTCTGGGATCAGGTGAGCGTGTGTGTGTTTGTGTTTGTTAGTTCATGTGTGTTCTGTGGGAGTATTGTGTGGGTGTGTTAGCCGAGTGGCCAGTTGACAGGGCTTGTGTTGTCTCCACAGGAGGACTTGTCTGTGCCCATCGTAGAGGAGGAGATCGACGGCCTCTCTGGTCTGCTCTTCCCGTTCTACGACGCTGACACACACATGCTGTATCTGGCAGGCAAGGTACAACACAACGTCACGTGTGTGTGGGAGAGAGAGGCAGGGAGACAGAGAGAGGAAGAGAGAGAGAGAGAGAGAGAGAGAGAGAGAGAGAGAGAGAGAGAGAGAGAGAGAGAGGGATGAGAGAGAGAGAGAGAGAGAGGGAGGGAGATGAGAGTGTAGAGGGATAGGGAGAGAGAGAGTGAGACAGGTGAGAGGGAGGGTGAGAGAGAGGGTGCAGTGAGATAGGCGTCTAGGGATCGAGTCGCGATAGCGCAGCTCGATGGGAGAGGCGAGAGAGCGAGAGAGAGAGATTCCATATGTTACCATTTCCAACATTTCAACATTTCCAGTGTGCTTTATAATCTCAGGTGTTGTTTATGCGTGTTGTTCACAGGGAGACGGCAACATCCGCTACTACGAGGTGAGCACTGAGAAGCCCTACCTGCAGTACCTCATGGAGTTCAGGTCCCCAACTCCACAGAAGGGACTGGGTACGTCTTCAACCCTAACCCTAACCCTAACCCTAACTCCACAGAAGGGAATGGGTACTTCTAGCAAGAACCAGTCTACATCAGCGAAGCTTCCCGTAGCGGCCTGGGGTTCATCCCCTCTCTCACTCTGCCTTTGACTGTCAAACTTTACTTAAAAAATGAACAATAAAACATGAAAAATACTCTAAAAGTATGGCAATGAACATCACTAGAATAAGGTGATGAAGTGTTATCTTGAAAGTATTTTCCTGGTGTCCTTCGCAGGTGTGATGCCCAAGCATGGTCTGGACGTAGCATCCTGTGAGGTGTTCCGCTTCTACAAGCTGGTGACTCTCAAAGGCTTCGTAGAGCCAGTCTCCATGATAGTCCCACGGAGAGTGAGTACGGGAGGAGAGGGGGAGAGGAGGGAGAGGAGGGCAGGAGAGGAGGGGAGGAGAGGGGGAGAGGAGGGAGAGGAGAGGGAGGAGGGAGAGGAGGGGAGGGAGGAGAGGAGGAGAGGAGGGGGGAGGGGAGAGGAGAGGAGGGGAGAGAGGAGAGGAGAGGAGGGAGAGGAGAGGAGAGGAGAGGAGAGGAGGAAGGGAGAGGAGGAGGGGAGGAGGGGAGAGGAGGAGGGGAGGAGAGGAAGATGATTCAAATCTCACAAACAATGTCTCTTAAAAAGCCACACCACGGAACTCTACAATAATTGCTCATGCAAAGTCATTCCACAGGATATCAGACTCTACCACTATTCTCAGGCACTATTAGCAACAGCAGTAGGTGATAATGCTACGCTATCTCAGAAAGTTGGACCGTAATCCCCCACACCATATGGGCAGCCTGGCCTCCCTCCCTGCCCGCCGCCCACCTGTCACTGTGTCGCAGAGCAGCACGGACAGCCAGCAGGTGTGAGTGTTGTTGTGTGTTTGCAGTCGGAGACATACCAGGAGGATCTGTATCCCATGACGGCCAGCACAGAGCCGGCGATCACCGCAGAGGAGTGGCTGAGCGGCACCGACAGAGGTGAGGAGCTCTCTAGCCGCATCCTGTCTGGGTGCCCTTCAAATGCACTGGACAGGGAGACAGACATACACCTGCTCTACTTCACTGGACAGGGAGACAGACATACACCTGCTCTACTGCACTGGACAGGGAGACAGACATACACCTGCTCTACTGGACAGGGAGACAGACATAGACCTGCTCTACTGGGTAGAAACATCACATTCAGTGTCATTCCAGTAACACAGCCCTCAGTCATACAGCTACCCTATCTGTAGCTACGGATCAAGCACCAAGCGACCGAGGCAGCCATCATCGGCGCCATCTTGGATAAGGATGTTAACGCATGTTAATCCAAGTGTATGTGGGGTACTTCCAGAGCCAGTGCTGATGTCCCTGAAGGCAGGCTACAGGAGGCCAGGACAGACGGCCTTCAAGGCCCCGGTGAAGGAGAGGAGGAGCGGCCCAGCCAACGGCCTGGATCTGCTGGACGTGATGCCGCCCAAGACAGAGAACGAGGTCAACATGCTAGAGCGGGTTTCATCTCATCCACAGTACTATGAAACAGCAACAGTGTGTGTGTGTGTGTGTATGTGTGTGTGTGTGTGTGTGTGTGTGTGTGTGCTGTATCCAGGACTCACCTGTCCTCGTTCTCCTCCAGCTCCTGCACATGTTCTTCAGACAGCAGGACGAGGTGAAGAGGCTGAGAGAGGAGCTGGTGCAGAGAGACGTCACCATCCAGCTGCTGGAACTGCAGCTCAACAACCTGAGGAACAACAGCTGCTGACCTCTGACCGTCCCCCCTCTGATCTTCTGCCCTCTCAGGAACAGACACTGTCCGTCCCCCCCCTCCCGCACCAAGCTGTGAATACTGCCAAACACCCCCCTGATACCCCACCCCAGCACCCCCCCCTGGCCAGACCTCAGGGTGCTCATATAGGTCTGGTGGAGTGTAAGTGTTTGAAGGGTTAGGCTGAGGGGACCTGAGGACAGGGGGAGGTTAGGGCCACCTTTGGTGATCCTCATTTACGAGTTCCAAAAATGTGCGTTCCCTGTTAGTACATCCAGGATCTTCCCAGGTAGCCAAAGCAGGCATGTAGGAGGTGTAGCTGTGAGTAGAATCCACCGACAGTCTAGCTATGCAAGGGGCCCTCTGGCTAGGAAGCAAGACCGTTTGATGCAATAACTTCTAACCTAAATTGAAGTACCGTACTTGTGTGTCATCTTGAAGACAGCAGTAACATAGCAGGTCGGCTGCAGGAGCGTTGCAGCGTTTAATGTGATGAAAGTGCTCCAGCAGTGATCTGGGAACAAGAGGTGATACGATGTGGAAACCAAGCCTATAACCCACTGTCTATCTGGTACTATTCCTTCCGTACATGCAGTTGGTTTTCATGTATTGTTAAATGATCCTCACATCAATACTTCATTGAATATTGTCAAATGAAAGGCATCAACTTACCGAGCCGTATCAGTGACAGCTTGGCTGGTCATGTGACCTGGTCATGTGACCTGGCATTCCGAGGTTAAAGGGACCATTCTGGGAACATTTCCTGAAGTCTGAATGAAATCTATCAGAGATGCCGAGGATACCTGGGACCACCTGTGTGTGTTAAACATGTTAATAAAAGCTACAATACAGTTTAGAAAACGCGAAAGCATTCAAGGTTAGAGAAGGTAAAACATTGAATCCTGGAAAAGTGGGTAACAACAGTATCTTATCATTTGAAAAGAAAGATGTTTGTTATGTTGAAGAGGGTGCTGTGTACGTGTAGTTAGGAGGGAGTGTGGACGCAGGCTTTAGTAAGACAATGAACAAGTGTAATATGATATGAACTCTTGTGTTATCATGCTCCTTATTGGAGCATGAATCTGCATATCCCAGCAGCTGTCCCATTTACTCATTAAATTAACTGACACCTCAAATGTACCATCAGTGTTCTGTCTTCAACAGCTGCAATGATTTACATGTATCTGCTTCAACGGGACATCACATATAAGCTTGCCAAGATGACAACATTGACGTTTTTAAAGATTGTAACATTAGACTGGGAGTTAAAACTCATGTGTGGGACGACTTCTGAACGAGTCAGGAGACCCTGCTGGAGGCCAGGGGCAAACACAGCCTCCAGACTGCCTCCGATCCTTTGAGTGTTTTGGAATAACAAGAATATTACCGGGTCAGAAACCACACCTCTTTGTGATCTTCTGCCACTAGGTGGAGCTCCAGGTCCGTGGCTCACACACGGTGTCATAGCTCCTCACTTGCAGTAATTACATTGGTTAAAAGGGGTGATGGTGTATGTGTAACAGATAGCAGCTGTTCTCATCTCTAAACATGGTTAAGGATTAGATCTTTACTTAGTATGAAGTCATTCCCAACCATCTCGCCATCTTGACGTTTGCCAGGAAAGTCATTTAACAAATAAATTACAAATAAAAATAAGAACATTACATTTTGGGGAGGGAACAGAAAATGAACACAATATCAACTGCAGAGAACGAAATGTTTGGCATAAAGAAAGACAAGGAAAATAAATAGTCAGAATATGGCAAGGGGCGGTGGAACAAGTCTTAACATTTCAAGAGACCACAGGTTGCACCAGTCAGGAAATCTAAGTTTGCTTCCGAGTGCTTTGGTACAACGAGATCTTCCTGCAGTCTTGGTGAGAACATAACTGAAACACTTAACACATACACCAAGGAATAGCATTACACTGTCTTTCATTTTACAATATTTAATTTATTGATTACAACAGGGAAATATAAGAAATGTCCACCATTATCAAACTAGCATAGAAAAGGTTTTGGTCACTATTTACAAAAATCCACAGACTTTTCAAGAAAAGGTAAGAATTAATCTTGTGATGATGGAGGACATTCATTATAAATCTACATGAGGGGAATTCAGTATATTAGGATTCTCAGCATCCCTGACAAGACATGGTGCTACCGACTTCATTAACAAAGGATAGAGAACCCAGGCAGGTATGTGTGGCATTCAGTCCAAGGCGTGGGTAACATGGGTACATGGTCCATCTTAGGGAAACAGACACTGCCAACAGGAGGTGTGAGCACACAGAGACACATCTTGAACACGGGAGTTCCTGGTTACACAAACGCCAGTACAGTCTTTCTAGTGGCTCGATAACAGAGGGAAGAAATTAAATTCCAATAACATAAAAAAAATATTGTAATTCCCAACTAAACCCAACCCATGGTTAACATTTCCCACTCCCACCCAATATAATAGCTTAAAAACCAACAGGGAGACATATGCTTAAAACAATACGAGGGGGTATGGTGAGGGGGTATGGTGAGGGGAACACAGGGCTCTAGTCGTCATCATCATCATCATCATCATCGTCGTCGTCATCTTCTCCTTCGTCATCTGCTTCTCGTTTCCTCTTCTGTCCCCGATCCTCACCTGTACAGAACAGTCAGGTTAGTGTGAGAAGAACACCTCCACCTGAGGAGAACATCTCCACCTGCTTTGTGTATTTATCTGATGGTTCAGCTCATGTTTCCTACTCACCATCATCTTCCAACTCCTCCTCCTCCTCCTGGAGGAACAAATCAGCAAACATTAAACACGTCAAAAAATACATATTTTTATTGAATTAATGTCACAAAATTTAAACTCAATTTTTTTAATTTATTATATAATGATTGTTTTTTAAATTAAATGTTCAAGTCTGAAAACACAGTTAAATGTGTAGTAGTTGTGGCTCTACTAGCCTGATAAACTAGACGATGCTAAAGGGGGACATTCCC
Organism: Mallotus villosus; assembly: GCA_903064625.1. NCBI lineage: Eukaryota > Metazoa > Chordata > Actinopteri > Osmeriformes > Salangidae > Mallotus > Mallotus villosus. The sequence goes on along the minus strand of CAEFZP010002380.1, from coordinate 156,418 downwards.
AGGCGGTGCCGTAACATGATGCACGTCTAGATGGCAGTCTCACCTCCCCACTCAAGTCATCATCCTCTCCTGCCTCCTCATCCTCTTCCTCCTCCACCTCCTCATCATCTTCGTCCTCGTCTCCTGGGGCCGCATCTTCATCATAGTCTTCCTCCTCTACCCCTTTACAGGAAGAAGACAATATTTAAACACTTGGATGGGTGAGGGAGCCCAAACCAGACAACCAGCTTGTACCCCCACAGCCTAGCTTCTGCCCCCACAGCCTAGCTTCTGCCCCCACAGCCTAGCTTGTACCCCCACAGCCTAGCTTGTACCCCCACAGCCTAGCTCCTGCCCCCACAGCCTAGCTCCTACCCCCACAGCCTAGCTCCTACCCCCACAGCCTAGCTCCTACCCCCACAGCCTAGCTCCTACCCACACAGCCTAGCTTGTACCCACACAGCCTAGCTCCTACCCCCACAGCCTAGCTCCTACCCCCACAGCCTAGCTTGTGCCCCCACAGCCTAGCTTGTACCCCCACAGCCTAGCTCCTACCCCCACAGCCTAGCTCCTACCCCCACAGCCTAGCTTGTACCCCCACAGCCTAGCTCCTACCCCCACAGCCTAGCTCCTACCCCCACAGCCTAGCTTCTACCCCCACAGCAACCCACAAGCAGCTACAGCAGCTGTTCCTTCCACCAAAAGGTATGGACACACAGGGTTTCAGCAAACATTCACCATAAGAATACAGAAAAAAAGTAAACCCCCACAAAGGGGGGACTGAAAGGTCCCTCTTCCTCTGACTGATCAATCCCCCCCCGTACGCTGACTGATCACCCCGCACGCAGCATCACAGAACATACCGTCCTCGTCCTCATCGTCCTCGTCATCCAGGCCGGTGTAGCCCTCTGCGTCTGAGTCGGGCGCCTCCTTGTCGTCCTTGTCGTACCCGTCCAGGTAGGTCAACTGGGGCAGCAGCGTGAACACGTTCTCTCGGTACTCCCCCAGGTTTGTCACCTCACAGTTGAACAAGTCTAAACTCTTCAGGTTTTCTAGTTTTTTCTGCGAGGTAGAACAGAGAGATGGGTGAGTTGACTGGTGACTGCTCTCTCCTACATTACAGGCTCTCTCCTACATCACAGGCTCTCTCCAGCAGGTGGACGGGGCTGGACTCACCAGAGGTTCTATGGTGCTGAGGTCTTTGATTTTGTTTCCACTGAGGTTCAGGTGTGTGAGGTTCGGACATCTCTCCGCCAAGACTTCCAGACCGCCTGAGATTCTGTTATCACTGAGCTCGAGCTGAAGGAGCCATGATGAGTTTATTAAGTGCCAGTTAAGAGGATTGTAATAGTGTTTTGTATGTCACAACAAGTAAACTTACCTTTTTTAATTTCTTTAGTTTGGGCAAGTTTGCAACTGATGTTAAGCCCACATTGATTGTACTTAAGAATTCCAATTCTTCAAATTCATCTGTGAGGCCCTCAATTTTTCCTTCATTTGAGCGGCAGTTATCAAGAACAAGTTCTTTCACCTGGAAGACAGGGGGAATTTGATAAGATAACATGCAAAATGTAAACCTCTTTGAATGGGGTGAGATTCCATAAAGGCAACCTCTATCCACTAGTTGGCTAAAGCGGTCTTGTAAAATGATTCCAGAATGTAGAAACAAAGTATGTTATGTATTTAGAAAAACATGTACATGAGTAGGCTATACAGTAAAGTCGATTTCATAGTTTGAACTAGGCCTTATCATACATTTTCGTTGGATTGTAAATGGACAGCTATGCACAACACCGCATGATCTCGTGTCTTAAATAGAATGCTGCAAGCTTTCCGAAATTTGTAACAAATGTCTTGACCTCATGAACGATATGCTGGACAAAATGGCCGTCCGCGTTTATATAGTGGAATTTGCATCTAAAGAATCATTTGGAATCACGTATAAGCAGAATTGTGGTGATTGTCGGTGATAAAATCGTGTGCGAGTGGGGGGTGGAGAAGAACTGCGAGCTTGGCGCTTAGTTCAGTTGGAGGAGGGGGCGTAATCCCCACAAACACCGTTATTCACTCGACGTTTGTGTTGGACAACATGCATCTATGTATGTTCGCATTAAACACAAGGTCAACGATTGACCATGCTTTCAACTATGTAAATGCAGATTTCTATTCGGGCTAATTGCTAAATATATATTTAACCGCTGCAAAAGCTTTCCATTATTTGTCATTGTTGTTAGCAAGACTGAGCTAACACGAGTTGTCGACAATGGCCAGGCAAGCAGGCTAACTGCTAAAATGGCGACGGAATGCTATAGTCTCGCAAGCTAACCCAGCAGCAGGTATCGAAATGAATACGAAAGCATTTTGTTGAAAGGATTGACCAAGACGAAATATTTTTGATGTATTAAATGTCACTCAAAAAATATATATCCCGAGAGCTTTGGTCTATATTAACCTAGCACATCTTGTTTTTAGCTGATATGAGTGGGTGTCGGTGTTGTGCCCTACTACAATAGCCCAGTCGTGTGACTGAGTCCGACGATTTATTTGCTTTCAGATATGCATTCTGCACACCGCTGTTTACAGCGCTGTTACGTTAGTTGTCTGTTTGGGGCCGGTCTTTTAGCGTACAATATTTGTTCCATTGTCTTTCGACCTCGCACATCAACAAGATGTTTTTCGCAAACAGGACTGATGCTGACTGGATGGTTTTTATTTGACTCTCCATTAAAGCCAAGAGTAGCCGTTTCGGAGATGCCAAAACCGGCGCACCTGGTACTGTACCGGCGACGTTTCAAGTCGCTTAGTTCACCGATGTTGGTCATTATAATGTTCAATGGAAACGTAAATAAACTCCTCATTCTGTTGGTAGCCTACGATTCATTTCCGCGAACGGGGTAGTGTAGCCTACGTATTACAGCCAGCGAGAGTTGTTGACTATGCGGAGCGGCCTCGGTGCGCTACGCGGTCCGTTTCCCTTGAGCGTAAATTAAGTTTATCAAGCCCCAGACCAACAAGGGTCAGTTTTCTGGTAAACACATCATCGTAAATAACTTGAAATTGTTACGAAGAATAGAATACAATTCGTATGAACTATAAAGACTAAATGGGGAAAAAAATACTTTACAAACTACTTAAAACAACCTCTTCCGTAGGGTAGCCTATGACTTATGCCTAATAACGTAACCCCATGTGCATTACAGTTTAACTGCAGATAATAACGTTAGAATGTGAATGGTCACCCACAAAAAGTAGCACGGAGGCCGTTTAAACAATTCTGATATGAACAACCGTAATTTCACAAGCAAGATGGACTACACCATATAAAAACGCACACGAGTCAGCCCATTGTGTTGCATATTTGACCCGATTCCCGAATTGAATAATGAAATTTCTTGTGTGAGCCTACAGTTTCTTAAAAGGGCGCGATCATGATTTTACTAAACAGTCTACCCCATGTTTACGGACAAGTTTAACTCCCATCACAATCGCCCTGGCATTGTGATGAGTTCTGCACACTGACTTTGCAAGCTTTTCACAAGTTGCTTTTCTAAAAACCTTGCATGGCTCGCCGACACGATCGCTTAATTAGAAGTTCAATAACTCAAATTCTGTCTATATGCGCCCAAATGTTGTTAAATTGAACGCGAGAGCCTCAAAGCTTACATGCACTAACGTTACTTACAGCCTATCATTTGGAAATAAATAATAAATATTTTAGGATGTTCTTACGTCTGAAGGTGTTCGATTCCGCAGCTCTAGATGAATTCTTTTTTTCATGTCCATTTTAAGCCTAACAAGCTATTCCAATTCATAAACCCAAGAACAGTTGAACATGTAAAGCTCTATCCACACAGCTACCGCCTTGGCCACTATTCACTCAAACTTGATAAGTAAGGGGCGGGATTAGGAATTTATTGTCGTCACTATAAACCAATCAATACATTCATAGCAGATATACCAACGTTTTCGGACGCCCATCCTTCATTCTGAGCCAATCACAGAACAAGGCGGGGTTTAGTGGTCGTATGGTTGGAGAAGTGCAATAGCTACTAGGCTATTGAATACTGCCCTTTTAAGTTATTTCACAGCCAAGACACAAATGTAACGTTCTCATACTTGTATTAAAACGTGTAATAAGAAATATGTAGGCTATACAGGTTCAAACAATTTCTCAATGGAAAGTGAGAATGGACAACAAAAAGCGTTCTCGTGAACAGTAAAATTCTGCCCAGGGCAAATACCTACTTCAAGATAGCGTCTCTTCACGTTTTTAATTTAGATATTTTACCTGCAAACTTTTAGGGTGAATGTTTCAAATGTTGGGCTTCAATTGTAATGTTGTAGCCTAACATTTAAAACATTCACCCACCAAGTCTTGAGACGTTATAACAGGCCTATAGGCTAGGATATATATTTGGTTGTGTAGCCTATTATCAGACATTCGGGAGTGATAGCTACAATTTAAGATATTTAAAGGGTGGGTTGGGATGAGAACCAAGAACAACCAAGTTTTCTACATATCCACTTCACTTTCAGTAAACTAGATGAACAACCGACGTCACCGCCAAGATCAACAACATATTTGGGCATTGCGACAAATTCACCTCCCATGAAAAGAGATTGACAAGAGCCTCCACAAACAACAAGCCGGATTTTCCATATCCTTCCCCTTTCAGTTTAGGAACCTACCAATGAAAACACTACAACGACCACTGACTTCCTTTCCCCATTGAATCTACTGCATTCCAACGAGGCCAAAGAAAAATGTCATCTGACCTTTCCAATCGCCATTTTGTCAGCAGAATACACGATGTCTTGAAATAAAGATAAACAAAAATTATAGCTTGAAATGTGAAGTAAATTAATCCACATTACCCATCATTCTGCCCATTGACGTGTTGCGCTGCCGCTTTTAGAGGCACGGACACTGAACAGCAACTGCGTGGCATTTTCGTGTCAAAGCCGACTTGGTATGCTGGCTTGAAAACCCACCGAAATTCAAGAAACTGCTCGTTTGAATATCATAACATGTATGGAATATTATCAATACGTAAGAGCCATATAGCAGCGAAATACCGTCTTCGGCTGCCGCTGTGAACAGTTTCCAGCCCGCGTCTGCAGGTTTTATTAAGAGCCATTGAACGGTCTCCTAGTGCAGGGAGCACTTTCCTCTGGGTGTGCTTCATTGCTGCCTTTCCAGCTAGTTTTGCCACACTGTGCTCCACCGACTACAGACAGCAGTTGTCGGAGTAGCAGAATGCGTCCACTTGAGAGCGCAATGTAGCCTACACAGGGCACGGCCCGTAGAACCACGGCACCTGCACACTTGTCTTAAGACTGATCTTTACTCATTGGCGTAATGTCGTCAAGAGCACACAACAAAAGGTGGAAATGACCAAACGCTGCTCAGCCATGCTTGTGTTGGCGACTATGGGGTCTTCGTTGTTTGTCCAATGGCTATCAAACATCGTCAAGCCAAGAAATCGAATTTCCTCAAACTAAGCCCCTGAAACGTACAGAAATAGTTGCCCCTCTTTCAAAGTCACTGTACTAAATTATGCAGCGAACGATGAACTGCATGATGCACTTCTAGGCTACGTGTTTAGAACCTATAGGCTGTGTCTACATCATTACATCGACATAGAAGTCCGCTTGTCCAGATTGGCCATTCTAACGGGACATGCTTACCAATTATGGTCTTTTACATTTTTTCTTCTTCATTATTTGACTTATGACGTTATGGACAATGTGCAAAGATCAATTGTAGAGTTCAAATATTGCCATCTAGTGTCTAACCGTGAGATTACAGTACCTGAAATCACATTACTCAAACTGCAAAATTGTATTGGAAGCAATCATTGTTGAATTTAATTTGGCCAATATTCATATTCAGTTCTCAGTCCATACCATACAGTTAAATTGTATTGTATTCCTCTGAAAATAACCTCATCATCCGGTTATTCCATTCAGATGCCTTCAATCACAGCACATTCTGGAGACATTACACCAACCTCATCTCCAAACACCCTGGATAATTCTACTCAATACTTTATCATATATGTATTCTTGTCTTGTATGTTTTTAATGTTGTTCTTGCTGGAATATTAAACAAACAATATAACGGGGATAATAGTAAATACAAGATCATGCCAGACGACCCCGTCTAAGTAAGTGTTTGTATTCAGCAGACAAGGACCTATCTTGCATATTTGTGAGGGCCTGTGGTAGTGAAGTAGCCCAGCAGGGAGGCCTGTCAGACACAGCTGTCTGTTCTCAGTCGCTGCCTCCTCTAAACCCAGGCTGCTGCCTCTACTACACCCAGGCTGCCTCCTCTACAGCCAGCCAGCCTGCCTCCTCTACACCCAGGCTGCCTCCTCTACACCCAGGCTGCTGCCTCCACTACAGCAAGCCTGCCTCCACTACACCCAGGCTGCCTCCTCTACACCCAGGCTGCCTCCTCTACACCCAGGCTGCCTCCTCTACAGCCAGCCTGCTGCCTCCTGTACACCCAGGCTGCCTCCTCTACAGCCAGCCTGCTGCCTCCTCTACACCCAGGCTGCTGCCTCTACTACACCCAGCCTGCTGCCTCTACTACACCCAGCCTGCTGCCTCTACTACACCCAGCCTCCTGCCTCTACTACACCCAGCCTCCTGCCTCCTCTACACCCAGGCTGCTGCCTCTACTACACCCAGCCTGCCTCCTCTACTACACCCAGCCTCCTGCCTCTACTACACCCAGCCTCCTGCCTCCTCTACACCCAGGCTGCTGCCTCTACTACACCCAGCCTGCTGCCTCTACTACACCCAGCCTCCTGCTGCCTCTACTACACCCAGCCCGCTGCCTCTACTACACCCAGCCCGCTGCCTCCACTACACCCACCCAGCCTGCTGCCTCTACTACACCCAGCCCGCTGCCTCCACTACACCCACCCAGCCTGCTGCCTCTACTACACCTAGCCTGCTGCCTCCACTACACCCAGCCTGCAGGATGACCTGTGGAGGGAGACCTGGAAGGTGTTGATCAGACAGGGATCCCTCGGTGTGGACTCGCTACACCCCGGCAGGTACGATGGAGCTATTGTTTGTATAATGCTAAACAGAACATACATAACCTCTCAAATGTGTTGCATGTTATAAAACTGCATTGTAATCTACACTGACACTTAAGCCATGAATATATTCCTTAAATTGGAAAAGATACAGTATATATGGTGTCCTTTGGGCTTGTAGTGTTAAAGATACAGCATATATGGTGTTCTCTGGGCTTGTAGTGTTAAAGATACAGCATATATGGTGTCCTCTGGGATTGTAGTATTTGCAGTCATGTGTTTGTAAGGTGCCGTGGGAGTTTTTGTATTATAGATATATCTAATCAAAAGGAAGATCTAAGATCTAACATTTTAAGTTCCCATTTTCCTTCACTGCTGCTGACGTCTCCATGGCAACGTCAGGCAATGCTGGGTTCTATCTATAGACCATTCTCTCTCAAATGAGTTAATTATTATAGACTCCTTCGTATTTCAATTACATTAAGGACGTATGTCTGACTGCAGCTGTGTTGTCTACACCTGAATAGGATGTCAACATTTCCAACAGCAAATTTGAAAAGTGTTTAACATCAGGAGTGTCCATTTAACTCGTCCAGTGTAAACTATAGATCCACTCTCATGAGGTAATGCAGTGAGTATTCAAGCAACATCCCAAACTGAATTGTGGGACACTAACCATACTCAACTCTAGTATGTAAAAATAAATAACGAAATAAAGTTTCAAACACTAAATACTGTACAATACTTCATGAAACATCCTATCCAACCACCACCTTGTGTTTAGCCCTGCCATCCCTGATAGCTGCATCATAGTTCATACAGTGTTTCTGTGTCGTCCTCTTGTGTCTTCAGAACCAGCACAGCAGCACCATGAGCCTGGATGATGATGCCCGCTGGCTAGAATGGGTCACCAAGCAGTTTGAAAGCATCGCCGGGGACGACAAAGAGATCGACCTGGAGGAGTTTAAAACTGCTCTGAAAGTCAAGGAGGTGAGAGAGAAGTGTCTCCCCTGGAGGGAGGAACGGGCTGGGGAAATACTGTTTCTGTTGAAATAAAACAAACATTGTTAAGATATGAAGTGTTGAGTGTTGGATTGTGAGAGGTTTTCCTGATCTCTTCTGCAGTCTTTCTTTGCGGAGCGTTTCTTCGCCCTGTTTGACGCTGACGGCAGCGGCTCCATCAGCCTGGATGAGCTCCTCAAGGCTCTGGACCTGCTCATCCACGGCAGCGAGACCGACAAGCTCAAGTTCCTGTTCCAGGTGTACGACGTGGATGGTATGCCTGGCCTCCTCCAGCATACACACAGCAGACACACAGCACCCAGACACACAGCACCCAGACGGTCCTAGCACATTTGGTGCCCTAGGAAAGGTTTACTTAGCACAAACCGGTGCAAGCGCAGACATCTATTGAAGTCTTTGCTGAACTTTGACCTCCAGGCAGCGGCTCTATCGACCCTGACGAGCTGCGGACGGTGCTGAAGTCGTGCCTGCGCGAGAGCGCCATCTCCCTGCCGGAGGAGAAGCTGGACGACCTGACGCTGGCGCTGTTCGAGTCGGCCGACAAGGACAACAGCGGCTCCATCACCTTCGAAGAGCTCAAGGCCGAGCTGGAGACTTTCCCAGAAGTCATGGAGAACCTCACCATCAGGTGAGAGCGTACACACACACACGTACACACACACGTACACACACACGTACACACACACAGACACACACACGTACACACACACAGACACACACACGTACACACACACGTACACACACACGTACACACACACGTACACACACACACGTACACACACAGGCTGGCACACACTCTCTCTCACCCATCTGCTCTCCCCCACACACTCTCCCTCTACCCAGCTCTCCTCTCACCTGTCCCCTCTCCCTCCCCCCCAGCTCTTCTCTGTCACCTGTCTCCTCTCCCTCCTCCCCAGCTCTCCTCTCACCTGTCTCCTTTCCCTCCTCCCCAGCTCTCCTCTCACCTGTCTCCTCTCACCTGTCTCCTCTCACCTGTCTCCTCTCCCTCCCCAGCGCTGCCAACTGGCTGAAGCCTCCCGAGCAGGAGGAGAAGAAGAGGAAGACCCCTCGCTACCTCACCCCAGCCTACTGGCAGAACAACAGCCGCAAGCTGCTCTTCCTGTGTGGCTACTCCTGCCTCAACTTCCTGCTCTTCATGGTGGCCACGCTGCACAACAGTCATGGCGGGCCCTGGTATATGGTGGCCAAGGGCTGTGGGCAGTGCCTCAACTTGAACTGCACCTTCGTCATGGTGAGATGAGGGGTGAGATAGGGGGGTCGGGGGGAGGGATGGGGTGGTGGGGGTGTTGGCAAAGGGCAGACTAAAAGGGCCCTGTTGGTGTGTAGGTGCTGATGCTAAGGCGCTGTATGACCTGGCTGAGTGTGTGTGTGTGTGTGTGTAGGTGCTCATGGTGTGTGTGTGTGTGTGTGTGTGTGTGTGTGTGTGTGTGTGTGTGTAGGTGCTCATGCTGTGTGTGTGTGTGTGTGTGTGTGTGTGTGTGTGTGTGTGTGTGTGTGTGTGTGTGTGTGTAGGTGCTGATGCTAAGGCGCTGTATGACCTGGCTGAGGGCCACATGGCTGGTGAGAGTGCTCCCTCTGGATCAGAACATCCTGCTGCACCAGGTGGTGGGCTACGCCATCCTCTGCTTCACCCTGGTTCACACCCTCGCACACACCATGAACTTCGGTACGGCCTCACACTCACAAACACTCCAACACTCTACACAAATTGTGTAGTGTGGTCATGAGACAATATGAAATAGTTAGGAACTGCTCTCATCAAAACTGTTAGAATTACTGACCCTCTCTCTTATTTTCTTTCTTTACAACTTACATCCTTCCCTCCTACCATCTTTCCCTCCTTCCCTCCCTCCCTCTCCTCTCCTTACCTCCCCCCGCTCCTCCCTCCCTCTCCTCTGCCAGTCAGCTTGTCTCAGAGCGGCAGCTTCAGCCTGTGGGAGTACCTGCTGACCACGCGTCCGGGGGTGGGCTGGGTACGGGGCACAGCCTCCCTCACAGGCATGATGCTGCAGACCTTCATCTGCCTCATGGTCTTCTGCTCCAGCACCTTCGTACGGCGCAGCGGACACTTTGAAGTAGGTGTTCAGACAGGAAGTGGATCAGGATGTAGTAGGTGTTCAGACAGGAAATGGAACCAGGATGTAGTAGGTGTTCAGACAGGAAGTGGAACCAGGATGTAGTAGGTGTTCAGACAGGAAGTGGAACCAGGATGTTGTAGGTGTTCAGACAGGAAGTGGAACCAGGATGTAGTAGGTGTTCAGACAGGAAGTGGAACCAGGATGTAGTAGGTGTTCAGACAGGAAGTGGAACCAGGATGTAGTAGGTGTTCAGACAGGAAGAGGAACCAGGATGTAGTAGGTGTTCAGACAGGAAGTGGAACCAGGATGTCTCTGACAGGACCGCCGTGGTTCATTGATTCCAAAATACCAAACGTTCTGTAACACGCAGCGTATGTTAAATTTAAAACGCTTATTATGTGTCTGTAAGCCGCACAAGTGCCTTTACCTCATATTATTAAGATTGAAATGACTTAGTTATGTTTACAGTGATATAGAGATCAGAGATCAGAGATCAGAGTTACTGCTGTTCCTCCAGGTGTTCTACTGGTCCCACCTGTCCTATGTGTGGGTGTGGACTCTGCTGGTCATCCACTGCGCCAACTTCTGGAAATGGTTTTTGGTTCCGGGCGTGGCCTTCCTGCTGGAGAAGCTGGTGGGCGTGGCCGTGTCTCACATGGGCGGGCTCTACATCATCGAGGTCAACCTGCTGCCCTCCAAGGTACCCCTGAATCTGACCCCCCTGAATCTGACCCCGTGTTCAGACACCATCAGTTGCACTTTGTCATTTACTCCCATAAAAAAATGTATCATTTATTCACAATTTATTCAAGTTTTTGTAATGGCGCTAATCTGGTTCTGAGTATTTGGGTGTAAATGTCTTAATGTCATGTGTGTGTGTGTGTGTGTGTATTGTCATGTTTGGTTCTGTGTGCGTGTGTGTATTGTCATGTCTGGTTCTGTGTGTGTGTGTGTGTGTGTGTGTATTGTCATGTGTGGTTCTGCAGGTGACTCATCTAGTGATCAAACGGCCGCAGTTCTTCCACTTCAAGCCGGGAGACTACGTCTACATCAACATCCCTGACATAGCCAAGTACGAGTGGCACCCTTTCACCATCAGCAGCGCCCCAGAACAGTCAGGTACATGAACCTGGAGCACATGACGCCTCCAGGGCTTCCTGCATGGCTTCACCGCCCACAGGTTCAGCTCACGCATCACAGGGGCTCGTTTCTCTCCATGTTTGAAGACAGTCTGAGGAGACTGTTTAGTAGAACAACACTACAGCAACATTGTTCCAGTCACCACATATAGCAGCCTACGTACATCAGGATGTGTCGTTCCACGCTGTGTACAGTTCTACTGTGAGACGTGTGTTCTCTATAAGCAGTACTTCTCATGTTCCTCCTCACAGACACTGTCTGGCTGCATATCCGCTCCATGGGCCAGTGGACCAACCGCCTGTTTGAGTACTTCAGGCAGCCAGAGGGCGACATCCTCAGCACCAAGAGACTCAGCGCCAGCCTTAAGAACCGACAACGCCAGAGGAAGACCCAGGTTCAGCATGAACACACACACACCAAAACACACACACACACCAACACACACCCACACCAACACACACACACCAACACACACACACCAACACACACACACACAACGCCAGAGGAAGACCCAGGTTCAGCATGAACACACACACACCAACACACACACACACACACACTGCACAAATATATTTAGATGTATTCCCTATCTCTGGTACTCACTGTTTCAATCTCACTTCTTTAATGACTGAGAAAATGTGACAGATAACCTTGCCTGGACACATGTTGTATCTGTAACACATCTGCAAATGCATCAAGTGAATTCTGTATCATTCTTGGCCGACCGATTGAATCTTCTTCCAGGAAGAGCTGTTCAAATCAGCATGCTGGAACGGAGCCGTGGCTTCCACTGAAGATGATGCCATCGAACTGACCATGTATCGATCAAACGGGACCAAACCTGGACCGGGACCAGAGCCAGACACAGTACCAGGACTAGACACAGGACCAGGGCCAGGAACAGACACAGTACCAGGGCCAGGACCAGGACCACACACAGAACCAGAACCAGGGCCAGAACCAGAACCAGAGCCCCATCAGGACCAGCTGGGCATGGCTGAGAGAGGGGAAGGTGCCCCAACTAGAGAGGTGGGCCCTGGGTCTCAAAGCACAAGCTGTGGCCTCTTGGATGGAAATGTTTTATTTATTGGGTTTTTCACAATGTATGCTTCATGTTTTGGCTACCCACAATGTTTGGGGCTATCTCGTTGTTATGATCAGTGACCTATGCACTGTAAAGCTGTCTCTTGAAAGTCACTTTATATAAAAGTGTCTGCTAAATGAATACATGTAAATGTTTGTTTTTGTGATTATTCTGGTTCTCCTTTCAATCCACAGGCCTCAGCCAAGATGAGTGACAACCACAGGTTCACTAACGTTAAGGTAAGCCAGTCTCCATGACAACCACAGGTTCACTAACGTTAAGGTAAGCCAGTCTCCATGACAACCACAGGTTCACTAACGTTAAGGTAAGCCAGTCTCCATGACAACCACAGGTTCACTAACGTTAAGGTAAGCCAGTCTCCACTAGACATCCACAGGTTCACTAACGTTAAGGTAAGCCAGTCTCCACAGACAACCACAGGTTCACTAACGTTAAGGTAAGCCAGTCTCCATGACAACCACAGGTTCACTAACGTTAAGGTAAGCCAGTCTCCACTAGACAACCACAGGTTCACTAACGTTAAGGTAAGCCAGTCTCCACCAGACATCCACAGGTTCACTAACGTTAAGGTAAGCCAGTCTCCATGACAACCACAGGTTCACTAACGTTAAGGTAAGCCAGTCTCCACTAGACATCCACAGGTTCACTAACGTTAAGGTAAGCCAGTCTCCACTAGACAACCACAGGTTCACTAACGTTAAGGTAAGCCAGTCTCCACTAGACATCCACAGGTTCACTAACGTTAAGGTAAGCCAGTCTCCACCAGACATCCACAGGTTCACTAACGTTAAGGTAAGCCAGTCTCCACTAGACAACCACAGGTTCACTAACGTTAAGGTAAGCCAGTCTCCATGACAACCACAGGTTCACTAACGTTAAGGTAAGCCAGTCTCCATGACAACCACAGGTTCACTAACGTTAAGGTAAGCCAGTCTCCACTAGACAACCACAGGTTCACTAACGTTAAGGTAAGCCAGTCTCCACCAGACATCCACAGGTTCACTAACGTTAAGGTAAGCCAGTCTCCATGACAACCACAGGTTCACTAACGTTAAGGTAAGCCAGTCTCCACCAGACATCCACAGGTTCACTAACGTTAAGGTAAGCCAGTCTCCACCAGACAACCACAGGTTCACTAACGTTAAGGTAAGCCAGTCTCCACTAGACATCCACAGGTTCACTAACGTTAAGGTAAGCCAGTCTCCACTAGACAACCACAGGTTCACTAACGTTAAGGTAAGCCAGTCTCCACTAGACAACCACAGGTTCACTAACGTTAAGGTAAGCCAGTCTCCACTTGACATCCACAGGTTCACTAACGTTAAGGTAAGCCAGTCTCCACCAGACAACCACAGGTTCACTAACGTTAAGGTAAGCCAGTCTCCACTAGACAACCACAGGTTTACTAACGTTAAGGTAAGCCAGTCTCCACTAGACATCCACAAGTTCACTAACGTTAAGGTAAGCCAGTCTCCACTAGACATCCACAGGTTCACTAACGTTAAGGTAAGCCAGTCTCCACCAGACAACCACAGGTTCACTAACGTTAAGGTAAGCCAGTCTCCACTAGACAACCACAGGTTCACTAACGTTAAGGTAAGCCAGTCTCCACTAGACAACCACAGGTTCACTAACGTTAAGGTAAGCCAGTCTCCACCAGACAACCACAGGTTCACTAACGTTAAGGTAAGCCAGTCTCCACTAGACAACCACAGGTTCACTAACGTTAAGGTAAGCCAGTCTCCACTAGACAACCACAGGTTCACTAACGTTAAGGTAAGCCAGTCTCCACTAGACAACCACAGGTTCACTAACGTTAAGGTAAGCCAGTCTCCACTAGACAACCACAGGTTCACTAACGTTAAGGTAAGCCAGTCTCCACCAGACAACCACAGGTTCACTAACGTTAAGGTAAGCCAGTCTCCACTAGACATCCACAGGTTCACTAACGTTAAGGTAAGCCAGTCTCCACTAGACAACCACAGGTTTACTAACGTTAAGGTAAGCCAGTCTCCACTAGACAACCACAGGTTCACTAACGTTAAGGTAAGCCAGTCTCCACCAGACATCCACAGGTTCACTAACGTTAAGGTAAGCCAGTCTCCACCAGACATCCACAGGTTCACTAACGTTAAGGTAAGCCAGTCTCCACTAGACAACCACAGGTTCACTAACGTTAAGGTAAGCCAGTCTCCACCAGACAACAACATGTTCACTAACGTTAAGGTAAGCCAGTCTCCACTAGACAACCACAGGTTCACTAACGTTAAGGTAAGCCAGTCTCCACCAGACATCCACAGGTTCACTAACGTTAAGGTAAGCCAGTCTCCACCAGGCCATCAAGCTACAGTACACTTCAGGAAATAATCAAGTATATCTGCAACTGATAAGTAATGATTGAATATTCACAAGATGCATAAGTGTCATTGATTTATGAACACATGTAGATGCCTTGTCACTGTGTGTGTGTGTGTGTGTACATGTGTCCATGTGTGCCAGTGCTACCTGGACGGGCCGTATGGAACCCCCACCAGGCAGATCTTTGCGTCTGAACATGCCGTCCTGATCGGGGCTGGCATCGGGATCACGCCCTTCGCCTCCATCCTGCAGAGCATCATGTACCGGTAAAACACTTATAACCATGAGAGTGTTTTTAAATACTACAAAACACTCTCAATCCCCGTCAGTATAAATCACAATAACCTGAAACACATGAGTGTTACAGGACAAAGGTATCATCTCAGATGACGTGAATGTCCTAGTACAATGTAGTAAATTGTGGGGGTCAGATGCGGTTAGGGAGTCGGGCTAGTAATCCGAAGGTTGCTGGTTCGATTCCAGGCTGTGCAAAATGACATTGTGTCCTTGGGCAAGGCACTTCACCCTACTTGCCTCGGGGAGAATGTCCCTGTACTTACTGTAAGTCGCTCTGGATAAGAGCGTCTGCTAAATGACTAAATGTAAATTTAAATGATACCAGTTAGTTCATAACTGATGGTAAAGTGAGCGTGTAACTGTTTCCGTGCCGACACGCTGACACGCTGGCAGTTACCGCATGAGGAAACAGAACTGTCCCAGCTGCAGCTACTCCTGGTGTGACAACATCAAGGACAACGACATGGCGCTGAGGAAGGTACGGACTTCCACTTCCTGTTCTTAGGGTTACTACTGTACCTTCTTACTGTTCTTAGGGTTACTACTGTACCGTAGAGCTTTGACTGCAAGAAAGACAAATACACTGTATCATTATTATTATTATGATCCTCTGTGTGGTCTGCTGGAGGTCTGCTGTAGAGACACTACAGTCTAGATAATTTTTGACCTTTTGTATATTTTGATAAGGTTGACTTCATCTGGATAAACCGCGACCAGAAGTGCTTTGAGTGGTTTGTTAGTCTGCTGACCAAACTGGAGATGGACCAGGCCGATGAGGAACCAGAAGGTGAGACAGGAACTGGGAACAGGAATATAGAAACAACTCAGAAGGAAAAGAGAAACATGTCTCTGACTGTGATCATGTAAGAGATGTCCACGTCTCACCTTTGCTGTGTGTCTGTCTGTCTTTTGCGTGTCTGTGTGTCTGTGTGTCTCCTGTGTGTCTCCTGTGTGTCTGTGTGTCCTGTGTGTCTGTGTGTCTGTGTGTCTCCTGTGTGTCTGTGTGTCTGTATGTCTCCTGTGTGTCTCATGTGTGTCTGTGTGTCTGTATGTCTCCTGTGTGTCTCATGTGTGTCTGTGTGTCTGTGTGTCTGTGTGTCTCCTGCGTGTCTGTGTGTCTCCTCTGGTCCTGCTGTGTGTCCTGTGTGTCTGTGTGTCTGTGTGTCTGTGTGTCTCCTGCGTGTCTGTGTGTCTCCTCTGGTCCTGCTGTGTGTCTCCTGTGTGTCTGTGTGTCTCCTCTGGTCCTGCTGTGTGTCTCCTCTGGTCCTGCTTGTATTCAGGACGCTTCCTGGAGATGCACATGTACATGACTTCAGCCCTGAGCAAGAACGACATGAAAGCTATTGGCCTGCAGATGGCGCTAGACCTGCTGGCCAAAAAGGAGAAGAGGGACTCCATCACAGGCCTGCGGACACGCACCCAGCCCGGGAGGCCCGAGTGGGGCAAGGTGAGGGGGCTGAGTGTGAGGGGGCTGAGTGGGGCAGGGTGAGGGAGCTGAGTGGGGCAAGGTGAGGGGGCTGAGTGTGAGGGGGCTGAGTGGGGCAGGGTGAGGGAGCTGAGTGGGGCAGGGTGAGGGGGCTGAGTGGGGCAGGGTGAGGGAGCTGAGTGGGGCAGGGTGAGGGGGCTGAGTGGGGCAAGGTGAGGGGGCTGAGTGGGGGCAGGGTGAGGGGGCTGAGTGGGGCAAGGTGAGGGGGCTGAGGGGGGCAAGGTGAGGGGGCTGAGTGGGGCAAGGTGAGGGGGCTGAGTGGGGCAAGGTGAGGGGGCTGAGTGGGGCAAGGTGAGGGGGCTGAGTGGGGCAAGGTGAGGGGGCTGAGTGGGGCAAGGTGAGGGGGCTGAGTGAATATATAAACTTGCAGTAGATCGCGGAGCGGGAGATCTAGTCCTGAACATGTTGGACTGGATGTTGGTTCTGAGCAGCATCTTCAGACGTGTTTCTGCATCCCCAGGTGTTCCAGAAGGTGGCGGAGGAGAAGAAAGGCAAGGTGCACGTGTTCTACTGTGGTTCTCCAGCTCTGGCCAAACTCATCAAGGCCCAGTGTGAGAACTTTGGGTTCCACTTCTACAAGGAGAACTTCTGAGTGGCCTGCTCTCCTGTCCCCAAGCTCTCCTGTCCCCAAGCTCTCCTGTCCCCAAGCTCTCCTGTCCCCAAGCTCTCCTGTCCCCAAACTCTCCTGTCCCCAAGCTCTCCTGTCCCCAAGCTCTCCTGTCCCCAAGTTCTCCTGTCCCCAGGCTCTCCTGTCCCCAAGCTCTCCTGTCCCCAAGTTCTCCTGTCCCCAGGCTCTCCTGTCCCCAAGCTCTCCTGTCCCCAAGCTCTCCTGTCCCCAAGCTCTCCTGTCCCCAAGCTCTCCTGTCCCCAAGCTTTCCTGTCCCCAAGCTCTCCTGTCCCCAAGCTCTCCTGTCCCCAAGCTCTCCTGTCCCCAAGCTCTCCTGTCCCCATGCTCTCCTGTCCCCAAGCTCTCCTGTCCCCAAGCTCTCCTGTCCCCATGCTCTTCTGTCCCCAAGCTCTCCTGTCCCCAAGTTCTCAGTCTCGCTCTCACAGACTCCCCCTCGTGTTCTAAACCACAGTGGGTTCATTACAGATTAGTATTGTGCATGTGATTATCGCTCTTTCTACATGTGGTGTCTACAAGCTCTTCAAACTGTACTATGCCAGAATATAGTGTGTGTGCATATGTGTGTGTATGGATTTGCGTTTGTGAATGTTGTTCCAGAATGCATACATGTGTGCATGATTTAGGATATGTGCCTTCAAACTATAATGCCTGCCTTTTCTTTGTGTCTGTTGGGTCACATTTGAACTCTTAACCGCTTAGGAACTAGATGTAAGCAATTTCTGGTATTTGCTTGTTGTATTGCTGTTGTTGCAAATGGGTCTGATGTACATTTACAGTGATGTTTCTGATCAAATGTTCTATGGTAGATGGTACAGTAGGCTATATGCATTTTGATGGGTTAGCTATTAGTAGGTTACCAGAAATGTTATTACCCATCAATATGACTTAAATCAAATATGTAACTCAGTAGCATTGCGTTTGAATTAGAAATATATACACAGTAAAACTTAATATTATTGATATTGAATTCACATTGATTTCTGTGTGATGTTTTTAAAAGATCAAATTGATATATATACATTTAAATAAACAAACCTAGAAACGTCAACCTTAATTGTTCTGCAATTATGTATGTAATTCTCCGTACTATGTTTTCTCTTGGACAGGAATTTGTTGTAATAAACTGAAAACGATATAAAGCAGAATCCAAGTAAATGTCATGTCCTTCCTGGCTCACTAAGTGCCCGTTTAAATCACTATGATGTCAAGGCTGATATAGAGCTAACCTTCTTGGGTTAATGGCAATTGGAGGTCATCCATGTTCGTCTACTTATATCGTTATCTCTAGCTCTATATATTTCAATCGGCACAGTTCACACATTGCCGACAGAGGTTAAATTGAATCCATTGACTCCAGTCATCTCGTTTTATCTACGTGACACAAACAGTAGGCTAGTCTTTTCTCTTTCTAGGAGGGCGGCGTGAGTCCTAGGCCTTTTTGAAACCATCGACTTATTCTGTTTTCGATTGGTCTCTATCTGGGCTCTGTTGTTTTGACTGCCTGCCTGTTTGGACCGTTTCCTGATCTGGGAAGCTAGCTAGTTAGCAAGCTAGTTACGCAGTACACTGGGGTAGCTATCATAACGCATTAGCTGCATGCCTCAAGGAAAACATTTATATCGTATTTTACAGATAATATGAATGTAAAAAATTGTAATGACCTTAGATTGTTAATAGTTATTCATATATGTACATCAATCATAGGTAGCGAGTAACTTGCCGTAGCCGTCTATATTTTTGCTAGCAAGCTAGCTGTCCAGCTAGCCTTGACGGGTACGCCTATGATGTCAAATATCAAGAGAAATTCAAGAAAGAAAGGTAGGCCGTGCCCTTCTGATTGACAGACCAGAGGTTAATTTAACAATCTAATGATTTTCATTTCACATAGCTAGCTGATGTCATTTTATTTTTGCACTCAAAATGTCTATGTAGTTTTATAGCTAGGTCGTTAGCCAGTGCTTGTATATCCGGGCTCAGGCTGGGAAGATTCGGCAGTACTATATCAGGGTAGCTAGCTAGCTAGCTAGTACTGGCACTGCGCTAGCTGGTTTTTGTATTGGCTGGTTACCAAGTTGAGCGGGATAACGTGGCTAGCTAACGTTAGTTGTTTTTCTTGTTTGGTTTAACCTTTCTTATAAGTTTTGTTAATATGTATGCTTGCGAAATTACTTAAGTTTTCCTATTTTCTATCACTGAAATAAACAATTTGGCTGGTTAGCTGGACCGCTAAAGCTCTGACTTGGCTGATCTTTGTCTATCGAATGTGACATGTCGGTAATCAGTCTAGCTGCTTGGCTACTGTAGCATTTTTCTAACCAGCTTGCTAGCTATTCTCTAACGTTGGCTACATTTGTTTATTTGGCTAATTAACTTGTTATTGCCATGGACCCCTTTCACCAACGATGCACAAACTAACAAAATGACTAATCTGTTGCCTAGCTATCTGTTAGCTAACTACGGTAGACAACATATCCTGAAAATATTTGAACTCATATTACGATCGGATGGTTTCTTGGGTTGTTAGATAGCACTAGTAACAATTTAGCTAAAACACAGAAGGCTGTATTTCTCACTGACTAATTACTTAAAGTATCTAGGCGTTAACTAGTTCGTAAACTTGACTAAACAGTCATCAGCTTGTCTTTCGGTTAGCTACTTGGTAAACATTGACCTCTCGTGTGGCCTTAGATGGTTTGTTTGTTTTTGTTAAAACTGCATACGAATCTTAGCTCTAACCTTTTAATGTCAACGTTTTATATGGGGTATCATCGTTTTATCAATGTTCCCCTAGCTTAGGGAGGCTGCTTTAGCCTTCTCTTAAAGCAGTGACGAATAGTGTTAATAATGGCCAATAAAACAACAATTCCACCATCCCCACCCTCCCATTTTTATTTGAATTAACGTCGAGATAATAAAAAAACGGAGTAAAAACCAAGGACAAGGCTGTTAAGCCTCCCTCAGAAATGTTCTGGAAACAAGGTTATGAAAGTTCAAGAGCACAATGATCTTTTTGGATGTCTGTCTTTCTTGGGATTGAAAATAGACCCACCCATCGTGGTTTGAGAGTAATGTGCTAGGCTTGGCCATCCAAGAATTGTGGGCTCCCTGTTGACTTATGTTGTTGGTCATGAATGTAAGAAAATCTCTCCTGGTGTTTAAAATGTCTTGACGTCCGACCCCCAGTTGCACACAGCTTTTTTGCTACAGCCAATTAAGTGTGCAGCTGTGTTTTCATCCAATGTGGTGTTTTGCCAAACTGACCAAAATGCATCTGGATTTCAAAAGGCTCATGCACAGTCTTAGGCAACTTTCCAGGCGTCTGGTGTCAAGTTCTGTCCGTGTGTGCACCACCACGTCACAGAGCTGCCTTCAGCTTACACCCCCCTTATGAAGGACGCAAGATATTTTAGAACCAATCTCTTAATAGCACCCCAGCTCACGTTGGGAGCCCTGCTGCTAGCTGTGAGTTTACTTAACAACTAGAGCAAACTGCAGCTCATAAACCACTGACAACCCTGCCTTGTAGTTGACCGGTGTGTCCTGTGTCTCCCAGTATAGAGCTGTGCATGGCGAGCGAGGGGCAGCAGGACTGACGGAGCGTCCCGTGTGAGCAGCCTGCTAGCAGCAGCGGTACAGCCCCTGGAGGAGCCCCGTCATGGCGTCCCGCCAGAGGAACGCCGTGTGCATCCTGGCCAGCCGTGAGAGAGGCTCCCAGCTCTACGGCTCCCAGCTCTACGGCTCCCAGCGCCTCCTGCAGCAGCTGGTGGAGGAGAAGGTTCGCTGGATGAAGTGGCAGAGTCAGGTAACGCAAGACTGGGGACGGTGGAGGGGGGGGAAACCGTGTGTGTGTGTGTCATGGCCCTCAACACCTTGTTCCTTGTAAGGCTGTAGTCTTCAGCTCCTTGTCTCCTGGACACGGGAGCAGGGACGGAGGAGGGCAGGGACAGAGGTTTCATTATCAGGTTTTTTCATCTCCTGTCTTTGAAACTGCAAATCTGACCCCCCTCGCTCCTGACCCCCCTCCCACACAAACACACTCTTTATTTAGAAAATGATATTCAACAGCCGCATCCTTGGTTATGAAAAAATAAATACAAATGTCCCTCCCACATGTGAAAACAAACCTTTGACCCTTAGAGCA
Organism: Mallotus villosus; assembly: GCA_903064625.1. Taxonomy (NCBI): domain Eukaryota; kingdom Metazoa; phylum Chordata; class Actinopteri; order Osmeriformes; family Salangidae; genus Mallotus; species Mallotus villosus. Next base: position 135,113 of record CAEFZP010002380.1, on the reverse strand, counting down.
GAAGACTAGTATACATGTGGGAGGGGAGGAGGGGGGGAGGGGGTGCAGCCAGGCAGCATGCTGTCAGCGCTGGAGGGGGAGGGGGGGGGGTGCAGCACCAGCCCACGCCTCCACTCTCCTGTGGGCGTTCCAATCTGGGGCAGAGCCGTTGTCTTTAGCCCGTCACCGTGGCAACGCTGCCATGTGCAGGCTAAATTGTTACTACGTCTGCCTATTTCTGGGCGAGCGTATCTCAATGCTAAATAGGTGCTGAAACAATTAACAAGGATTGGATAAGTCCTTCGAGGACCTGCTGGTTTGGAATGTGTACCGTTCGTTTTTCTCAATGGCTCGTGTGTGTTTATGTGTGTGTTTATATCCACTTCCCCCTGTGTGAGGTGAGCCTAAGACGTGTCTGTGTTTGTGTAGAAAGTGGAGCTTCCAGACAGCCCTCGCTCCACGTTTCTCCTCGCCTTCAGCCCAGACCGGTAAGTCACCACAGGAGCCTGAGCTGTCAACGTATCTGCATGGAGGACATCATGACTAGGGTGTCTCACAACACCACTAAACTAAGCACCACTGTTCATATCCCTCCTCCTCCCCACTCCTCTCCACAGGACCTTGATGGCCTCCACCCATGTTAATCACAACATCTACATCACAGAGGTGAAGACTGGAAAGTGCCTGCATTCCCTGGTGGGGCACCGCCGCACCCCCTGGTGTGTGACCTTTCACCCCACCATCCCAGGGCTGCTGGCATCCGGGTGCCTCGACGGGGAGGTCCGCATCTGGGACCTGCATGTGAGTGCTGCTGCGTTCACCAGCCCTGAACCCAGGTGTTCCTGTAGAACAGAGGTGGAGCGTTCACCAGCCCTGAACCCAGGTGTTCCTGTAGAACAGGGGTGGAGCGTTCACCAGCCCTGAACCCAGGTGTTCCTGTAGAACAGAGGTGGAGCGTTCACCAGCCCTCAACCCAGGTGTTCCTGTAGAACAGAGGTGGAGCGTTCACCAGCCCTGAACCCAGGTGTTCCTGTAGAACAGGGGTGGAGCGTTCACCAGCCCTGAACCCAGGTGTTCCTGTAGAACAGGGGCAGAGCTCTCACCAGCCCTGAACCCAGGTGTTCCTGTAGTACAGGGGTGGAGCGTTCACCAGCCCTGAACCCAGGTGTTCCTGTAGAACAGGGGTGGAGCGTTCACCAGCCCTGAACCCAGGTGTTCCTGTAGAACATAGGTGGAGCGTTCACCAGCCCTGAACCCAGGTGTTTCTGTAGAACAGAGGTGGAGCGTTCACCAGCCCTGAACCCAGGTGTTTCTGTAGAACAGAGGTGGAGCGTTCACCAGCCCTGAACCCAGGTGTTCCTGTAGAACAGAGGTGGAGAGTTCACCAGCCCTGAACCCAGGTGTTCCTGTAGAACAGAGGTGGAGAGTTCACCAGCCCTGAACCCAGGTGTTCCTGTAGAACAGGGGCAGAGCTCTCACCAGCCCTGAACCCAGGTGTTCCTGTAGAACTTGGGTGGAGCACTGAGGTGTTCCTGTAGAACATGGGTGGGACGTTTCCCCATCCACTTTTATTAAGAACATTTTATTTTACGGTCTCCTCACTTAAGGCGTCCTCAGTTTATTTTTAACACGTCCCCCTCTGTGCCCACACAGGGAGGCAGTGAAAGCTGGTTCACCGAGAGCAACGTGGCCATCGCCTCCCTGGCCTTCCACCCCACCGCTCAGCTCCTCCTCATCGCCACCAACAACGAGCTGCACTTCTGGGACTGGAGCCGGCCGGAGCCCTTCGCTGTGGTGAAGACTGGGAGCGAGACGGAGAGAGTCAGGTACATTTCCTCACAGCTTGGATGGTTACTCTGGATGGTTGGATCACCGTTGCCTTGTGTGGGTTTGATGGTGTTTGATGATTAGGATGTGAATAGACGTTATTGAGGACGTTTTCTCTTTTCAGGTTGGTGAGGTTTGATCCGTTGGGGCACAATCTCCTGACAGCGATCGTCAATCCCTCCAACCAGCAGGTGAGTTCACTCTTCTCATGCAAAATCTCTCTTGTCCTGCTACATCTCTCTTCTCCTGTTACATCTCTCTTGTCCTGCGACATCTCTCTTCTCCTGCTACATCTCTCTTCTCCTGCTACATCTCTCTTGTCCTGCTACATCTCTCTTCTCCTGCGACATCTCTCTTCTCCTGCGACATCTCTCTTGTCCTGCTACATCTCTCTTCTCCTGCTACATCTCTCTTGTCCTGCGACATCTCTCTTCTCCTGCTACATCTCTCTTCTCCTGCCACATCTCTCTTCTCCTGCTACATCTCTCTTGTCCTGCTACACCTCTCGTAGCCACAACGAGTGACACCAACCTGACTAGCCATGGCCTTGCGCTTCCCCCAGAATGAAGATGACTCGGAGGTCCCTATGGACAGCGTGGAGATGCCCCACTTCCGCCAGCGCTCCTTCCTGCCCTCCCAGCCCGTACGCCGCACCCCCATCCTCCACAACTTCCTCCACATCCTGTCGTCTCGCTCCTCCGGGACGCCAGCCGGCAGCGATCTCCCCCGGCCCAGCGGCGAGGCCAGCGGCGAGGGCTCCAGCGCCCCCCTCGGCCAGTACCCCCCGACCCACGAGCGTGGGCCTCCCTACCCCGGGTGCACCCAGCACCTGGGCATGGTGTGCCTCTGCAGCCGCTGCACTGCCAACCGCAGCCCCTCCCTGGGGCGAGGGCCCCTCTCCCGCCTCCTCCAGGGCCCCCCCGGAGCCCCCCCAGCCCCCCCATGCCTCCACCTTCTCTTCGGCCCGGACTGAGCCCCGCCAGCCCTCTGAGAGACCCTCCGCCTTCACCTCCGTCTACTACGCCGGAGGGCAGCTCCCTGCACCGTGCCATACCCACCCCGCACCTGGCCAGCCAGCCCCTCAACCAGCCCCTCAGCCAGCCCTCCGCTCACGAGGCCTCCGGACGCCTGCCAGGGCCCGACTGGACGCGCAGCCTGCTCAACATGCGCCCTGGGGCTGAGAGTGGCATGCTGCCTCCCAGGACCAGCTCCTCCTCCGTCAGCCTGCTGTCCGTGCTGCGCCAGCAGGATGGCTCGTCCCAGTCCCCCGTCTATACGTCTGCCACGGAGGGCAGGGGCTTCCCCCCGCAGGGCCCTGAACCTGCCCCCGGGGGGCCCCAGCCAGAGGGGGGGTGTAGGGGCGGGCACCAGCAGCGGACATCACCCCTTCTGGGAGGGCGCGCGCAGCAACCCTGCCTCCTTCCGCAACGTGCTGCAGTGCAACCTGAGCCGCTACTTCATGGAGTTCGATCGCATGCAGGACCTGGAGTCTCCTCTAGGGGGCGCTGGCGGCGTGGAGGGCAGCCAGGAGCAGACACAGGAGCTGCTCAACAACAACATTGACCCCGAGAGGCCGTCGTCCTCCTCTGCCTCCTCCTCACACTACCAGCCCCCTCCTCCTCCTCCACCTCCTCCTCCTCACAGCTCAGAGAACCCCCCTCCCCCCAGCCCCCAGACCCACTCCTCCCGGGGTCACCTGAACCGCTGCCGCGCCTGCCACAACCTGCTCACCTTCAACCACGACTCCCAGCGCTGGGAGCGCACCAGCCAGGCTGCCTCCACCTCCGCCTCAGCCCCCGCCCAGGAGCCCCCCCGCCTGGCAGGCCCCAGGGCACGGCCTACGACGAGGGGGGCCAGGGGCCTCGGAGGGAACCCCCAGGCCCACGAGAGGAGGCCCCCTGCAGCGGAGCCGAGCGAACCGTCCCCTGTAGGAGGCGCTGGGCCGGTGCCCTTCCCCATGGCGTCCTCTACCCCCCAGCCTGGGGAGCAGACAGTGGGCCTGGTGTACAACCAGGAGACAGGCCAGTGGGAGAGAGTGTACAGGCAGGCAGCTTCCGGGCGCCCTGCAGAAACACCGCCTGAGGCCTTAAACCAGGAAATGCCTGTGGACAACCCAGACGAGGACTCTCTCAGGAGGTAGGCTTCACAGCCGATGAGGACACACCGTTCTGCCACTGTGGGCGTTTTCTCAGACTTGTCATCGAGTTGAAATAGCGGTTTAATCTGGTTCCAAGGCTGTGTTTTTTAATCCTAAGAGATGTTTGTTGGTGCTTGAACGTCCTGTGGTGTTTTTGAAGAGTGCTGCTGACTGTTGTGTCCTGTGTGTCAGGAGGCTGCTAGAGTCGTCACTCCTGTCCCTGTCTCGCTACGACATGGGAGGCTCCAGAGACCACCCCATCTACCCCGACCCTGCCAGGTACGGCCCCCAGCACGGCCCCCCTGTGTGTGTGTGTGTGTGTGTGTGTGTGTGTTCCTGGGTATGCTAGGTTCTGTATTCCTGGGTATGCTAGGTTCTGTGTTCCTGGGTATGCTATGTTCTGTATTCCTGGGTATGCTAGGTTCTGTGGTCTGGGTATGCTAGGTTCTGTTTTACTGGGTATGCTAGGTTCTGTGTTCCTGGGTATGCTAGGTTCTGTGTTCCTGGGTATGCTAGGTTCTGTGGTCTGGGTATGCTAGGTTCTGTTTTACTGGGTATGCTAGGTTCTGTGTTCCTGGGTATGCTAGGTTCTGTGGTCTGGGTATGCTAGGTTCTGTGTTCCTGGGTATGCTAGGTTCTGTATTCCTGGGTATGCTAGGTTCTGTGTTCCTGGGTATGCTAGGTTCTGTGTTCCTGGGTATGCTAGGTTCTGTGTTCCTGGGTATGCTAGGTTCTGTGGTCTGGGTATGCTAGGTTCTGTTTTACTGGGTATGCTAGGTTCTGTGTTCCTGGGTATGCTAGGTTATGTGTTCCTGGGTATGCTAGGTTCTGTGTTCCAGGGTATGCTAGGTTCTGTGTTCCTGGGTATGCTAGGTTCTGTGTTCCTGGGTATGCTAGGTTCTGTGTTCCTGGGTATGCTAGGTTCTGTGTTCCAGCCCAGTAACACACCTGGTTCCTTGTTCTGCAGGTTGTCCCCTGCAGCGTACTACGCTCAGAGGATGATCCAGTACCTGTCCAGGAGGGACAGCATCCGCCAGCGCTCGCTGCGCTACCAGCAGAACCGCCTGAGGACCCTGTCGTCCTCCTCGGACAGCCCGGCTGGGAACCCCACCGCCGCCATGGAGAACAGCGACGTGGACTTCGAGGAACTGGAGTGAGTCTTGACTTCCTGTCTCTATGTCCTGGCATTCCACCTCCCGTCTCTTCTGAGGGAGTCTTCAGAGAAGCTTTTATTTGATCCTGATCAGAGCTGTCACCATAACTACTTTCGTTGGACGATAGATCGTCCCATAAATAATTGAGATATTCTAGTCTTGATAGAACCTCCCTGTCTCTCTTCTCTCCTGGCGTTCCCCCTCCCTTCCCGTCTCTTCCTGGACTGGTGACGTACGTCTTGGTCCTTAACTACCTTGTGTCTCGATGTTTGTGTCGTTCAGTGACAACGGAGACCGGTCAAGGCACAGAACGCCTCGCAACGCCCGCATGTCCGCTCCCTCGCTGGGACGCTTCGTTCCCAGGTCCGTCATACATCAACACTCCCTCTCAGGCTCTACATCTATATACATATCTATAACATGTACACGAAGATGTATATGAATCTAGTGGACAGTGCGTGGCTGTGCTCTAACTCTCCTCTCCTCCTGAAGACGGTTCCTGCTTCCTGAGTATCTGCCGTATGCTGGGATCTTCCATGAGAGAGGGCAGCCTGGCCTGGCCACACACTCCTCTGTCAACAGGGTCCTAGCAGGTACACTTCCTGTCCAGCACCACTCCACAGCTGCCCTCAATACAGCTGCCCTCACTACAGCTGCCCTCACTGCAGCTGCCCTCACTGCAGCTGCCCTCACTGCAGCTGCCCTCACTGCAGCTGCCCTCACTGCAGCTGCCCTCACTGCAGCTGCCCTCACTGCAGCTGCCCTCACTGCAGCTGCCCTCACTACAGCTGCCCTCACTGCAGCTGCCCTCACTACAGCTGCCCTCACTGTAGCTGCCCTCACTGCAGCTGCCCTCACTGCAGCTACAGTCCTATCTGCTCTCCAGGTTTCACATCTGTCAACTGTCAGTAGTGTCCTACCTCTGTGGTAGTGTCCTACCTGGTAGTGTCCTACCTCTGTGGTAGTGTCCTACCTGGTAGTGTCCTACCTCTGTGGTAGTGTCCTACCTGGTAGTGTCCTACCTCTGTCAGTAGTGTCCTACCTCTGTCAGTAGTGTCCTACCTCTGTGGTAGTATCAACTCCCTGCTGGTTAGGCTTGTGTGTTTTGGTTCAGCTGGTTGCTGACAGCTAACGTTTGTCTGACCGGTCAGGTGCCTCCATCGGTGATGGGTCAGTCCGCGGTCGCCAGCAACATTGCCAACACCACCTACCGGCTGCAGTGGTGGGACTTCACTAAGTTTGACCTCCCAGAGATCAGCAACGGTACAGGCACACCTCCTCTCACTAACACGCCTTTTCTTCACACGTTGGTCATATTTGTATATTTGTAAATCACAAGTTAATTTATTAGTAAGTTCACAAGTAGGTTTTTAGATACTTCTATTTATAGTTGACTAAATGATGATATTTACAGTTGACCAAACTCTTCCTTACTTCTTTTCTTGAACATGGTGCCCCTCCCTCTCTCCTCCTAGCCTCAGTCAATGTGCTGGTGCCAAACTGTAAGATCTATAACGATGCGAGCTGTGACATCTCAGCGGACGGCCAGCTCCTAGCGGTGTTCATCCCCAGCAGCCAGCGCGGCTTCCCCGACGAGGGGATCCTGGCCGTCTACTCCCTCGCCCCGCACAACCTGGGAGAGATGCTCTACACCAAGAGATTCGGTCAGTCAGCAACACCACCAGGAAGCCCTCATAAGTCATTAGTTCCTTCAGATAACACTTAAGTAGAGCCCGACCGATATATCGGCGGGCCGATATTAGGCATTTTCCAGGATAAGAACTTCTGCTAAAAGTGACTAAATGTAAACTACGTTCAAACGATGATGAATAACTACTGTTTGGGAAATCAGTTTGTTTTGTTACGCGTTTCTGGATTTCTTCGATATTTGTATATCGGAATATCGGATTTTTAAATCACCAAATATTTGTAACGGTATCGGCCTTAAAAATCCTTTATCGGTCGGGCTCTACACTTAAGGTTAAGGGATTATTGTCTGTTTAGGCAAATGAAATCTGTGTAGAATCCTGTTAGAGTGCTGTGAGAGTGTGTGCTGACGATGTCCCGGTTGATCCCAGGTCCCAACGCCATCTCCGTCAGCCTGTCTCCTATGGGCTGCTACGTCATGGTGGGGCTGGCGTCACGCAGGATCCTGCTGCACCCCTCCACTGACCACATGGTGGCGCAAGTGTTCAGGCTGCAGCAGCCCCATGGAGGAGAGACCTCCATCAGGGTGAGGAGGGGAGGGGAGGGCCTGGGAGGGGGGGGTGGGTTGGTTTAGATGCAGTCCTGAGGGAGGATGTGAATAAAATACAAGGGACAAATAAACAATACAATAAAAATATCAATAACAAAAAGAACATGTATGAACTTATAAACAGTAAGCAACTACAGTATGAACACACAATATAAACACATAAGCAATGACAAACCAGTGAGTGTACGTTGTATTTCCTCTGACTGTGTTTTGGTCCCTAGATGGTGTTCAACGTAGTATACCCCATGGCTCCCGACCAGCGCAGACACGTCAGCATCAATTCAGCCAGATGGCTGCCAGACCCGGGCATGGGCCTGGCCTACGGGACCAACAAGGGAGACCTGGTCATCTGCCGGCCCGTGTGAGTGTTCCTCTCAGGCTCAGCTCCGCGTCAGGCTCAGCTCCCTGTTCAGAGGCCTCAGACTCAACAACGGAAGCTGCTTTCCTGATGTTTTGATGCTGAACCTGTCCTATAAAGAGGGCGCAATCCCAGAGCTTTGCGTGCACAGGTTCCCCACACTGGTGCTCAGTTCATGATTAGATTAGGTTAATTGTCATTTGAAGCAGGAAGCCCATGGAATGGCCATGGTCAATAATCAGTTGCTAATAAGGTCACAGTCTGGATGATTGCTTGAAGGAATCCCCTGTCAGTGACAGATCTGATTACAGCTTTGTGTCCGTGGAAACGAGTCATGATGTGTGTTCCACAGGTTCTACCGCAGCGACGGGGAGAGCCCTGCAGAACCCAGCACAGAGCCCATATTCTCCGTCAACAACAGTGGAGGCACCAGCAGAACCCGCGGTACCGAGAGGCCAGGGTGAGAAGCCTTCACCCCCTCACATCTGAGCCCTAGTCACATCTGAGCCCTAGTCACATCTGAGCCCTAGTCACATCTGAGCCCTAGTCACATCTGAGCCCTAGTCACGTCTGAACCCTAGTCACATCTGAGCCCTAGTCACATCTGAGCCCTAGTCACATCTGAGCCCTAGTCACGTCTGAGCCCTAGTCACGTCTGAGCCCTAGTCACCTCTGAGCCCTAGTCACATCTGAGCCCTAGTCACATCTGAGCCCTAGTCACATCTGAGCCCTAGTCACATCTGAGCCCTAGTCACATCTGAGCCCTAGTCACGTCTGAGCCCTAGTCACGTCTGAGCCCTAGTCACGTCTGAACCCAAGTCACGTCTGAGCCCTAGTCACGTCTGAGCCCTAGTCACGTCTGAGCCCTAGTCACGTCTGAACCCAAGTCACGTCTGAGCCCTAGTCACGTCTGAGCCCTAGTCACGTCTGAGCCCTAGTCACGTCTGAGCCCTAGTCACGTCTGAGCCCTAGTCACGTCTGAGCCCTAGTCACGTCTGAGCCCTAGTCACGTCTGAGCCCTAGTCACGTCTGACCTCTCCTGTCTCCTCTGTCCTAGGCCTCCCAGCAGACCAGGCTGGAGACCGGACAGGGACATGGGCCTGATGAACGCCATCGGCCTGCAGCCCCGCCACCCCGCCCCCTCCGTCACCTCCCAGGGGACCCAGACGCCGGTGGTGCAGCTGCAGAATGCAGAGACCCAGACGGAGAGGGACCTGGCCGCCCCCAGCACCTCCCACACCACACCTGGTGAGGGGCACAGTCACCTCCAGGGTGAAGAACCATGTCCAGCAGGGATACATGAAGGGTGCAGTCAGGCAGAGGACAAAACAGTGTTGTAGTGTAATAATAAAGGATGTATTCATTTAGCAGATGTGTTTATCCAAAGCGTCAGACAGCACAGAGAGGGAGAATACAACAGGCTCCTTGATCTGCAGCCACATGCTGCGCCGCAGAGCAGCCACGCACGGTAGGCTCACCACTGTGTTTCCTGTGTTTCTGGGGCTCAGCAGAGCCGCAACAGGAAGTGGCTTCCACCAGCGCCGGGGCTGCAGGAACCCTGGAGCCACAAGGCAGCAGGGCTGGGGAGGGGCCCCTGGGGGACGGGCCCCTAGGGGGACGCCAGCACCGAGGCCAGCACCTCCACCGCCCACACTGGTAACCCCTCACCTGCCTGTCCTCCTGATAACCAGGGCTGCCATCAGGCACTGGGGTTCACAGTAGAGCCCGACCGATAAAGGATTTTTAAGGCCGATATCGATACAAATATTTGGTGATTTAAAAATCTGATATTCCGATATCGGCCGATATAAAAAATTATCAAAAAAATCCAGAAACGCGTAACAAAACAAACTGATTTCCCTAACATTAGTTATTTGTAGTTCACATTTAGTCACTTTTCCGATAGATCGGAAAATGCCTAATATCGGCCGATAATATCGGCCTGCCGATATATCGGGCGGGCTCTAGTTCACAGGTTAAAAGGGTCTGATCTGCTGCAAAAAAGGGGCGGATCGGTGATGGATTTATGTAACGTAACTGTAAAGGAATACATTTTTGAACATGATGATTTGTTGTGAAAACTGTAGTAGCTAGTATAGGAAGGATCTATGTTCCAGGAGGTTTTCCTCACGCCGTGTCTCTCCACCCCCAGGTGACGCCCCAGAATACGCCCCCGGGGAGGACGCCCTGGCGCGGATCCGCCGGCTCATCGCTGAGGGCGGCATGACGGCGGTGGTGCAGCGAGAGCAGAGTACCACCATGGCCTCCATGGGCGGCTTCGGCAACAACATCATCGTCAGCCACCGCATCCACCGTGGCTCCCAGACCGGCACGGGACGCCCCCCCCAGCGCCCCCCTCGACCCCCACGCCCCCGGACCCTCCTCCTGCCCCCTCACCATCACCATCACCCAGCCCCAGCCCAGCCAGACACAGACTCTCAGGCTCACACTGGAGCACCCCCCCCTCACAGAGGCCCCCATGTGGGGGCCCCCCGCCCTCTCGCGGCCCCAGCCCCCAGCGCTCCTCCCAGACGGGGCGGGGCCGGGCCTGACCATGGGCATGGACGATGTGTTTGAGGGAGGACGAGCGGACGCCGCTGACCCTGCTCCCTCCTCCTCCGGACTCTTCTCCCCCTCCCCCAGCTCTCACGCTGCCTCCCCCTCCTCCAGCAACCGCAACAACAACAACAGCAGCAGCCGCAGTAGTTACCCTGGCGACCCCTACAGCAGGTAGCCCTGCGTCTGGTCTCAGCCCAGGACCAGGAGAGCTTCGCTAAGAAGCAACACAGCAGCAGGCGACAGACTGGTGATAGCGGCCATGCTGTCTGCGACAGACTAGCGAGAGGCGAGAGTGTTCCAACCAGAGCACCTCCTCTGCTGGTCCTACAAGCCTTATCTCTACAGAATGGGGACTTGACTGCAGGGTCTCCTCGACGCGAGCCCCCCCCACCCCCCCCCCAGCTGAGAGCTTCAGCTCTCCCTCCTCTTCTATAAGGGTGTGCACTTACACTGCACTTAATGGACCTAGATGTTTGATCATTCCATGTCAGAAAGGGCTTGTACTTGAATCGTGCCAGCACCGAGGTGGGCCGCCAAGTTTGACGGCCTTTTCTCCGTGCAGAAGCTTGACGAAGAGAAGGCTGTGTCAGGTGTCATGTGGGCGTCTGACGAAGAGAAGGCTGTTCCCTGTCAAGTGCCATGTGGGCGTCTCTGATGAACACAGTCTCTCTGCCACGGACACAGTTGGTGCCATGTGGGTGTCTCTGATGAACACAGTCTCTCCACCACGGACACAGTTGGTGCCATGCAGATAGAAATGTGGTGCCATGCAGAGATCAGAAGAGAGAAAAAATAAACTAAAATCAAGAGTGAACATTATGTAAATGTAATATGATGATGACTAAAAGAAGAGATCCTACTGTGTGAATCATGGGGTTGTGTGTGTGTGTGTGACCTTTCAGTTGAATCCACACCTCTTAAGACTTTCTACCGCTGTTGTGACACTCCTCTCATGACCACACGGTGCACAGCACGTTGAGACTGTCTGAACCCGGGTGCACAGCACGTTGAGACTGTGACCACACGGTGCACAGCACGTTGAGACTGTGACCACACGGTGCACAGCACGTTGAGACTGTGACCACGCGGTGCACAGCACGTTGAGACTGTGACCACACGGTGCACAGCACGTTGAGACTGTGACCACACGGTGCACAGCACGTTGAGACTGTGACCACGCGGTGCTTCTTACTCCAGACAGTCATGCTGGTGGATGTAATGTTACATGGCTTATCAATCATTTCTGACTTTATTGATGATGAACCGTGCTGTTGTTTCGCTGCATGTTTTCAGTAACGCTGCGTTGGTCCTGACGACACAGAACGCCACAGGACAGACATGCCTGGTGACGTGTGACATGCCTGGTGACATGTGACATGCCTGGTGACGTGTGACATGCCCGTACCCATTGGGGGTGGAGGGGGGCCGGTGGGGGTGTAGGGGGGTGTCTCTGAGGCGGTTCTTTCTCGGTCCTCCCACCCCCGACACTGACACAGCCACCACCAGGAGCCGCTTGTATGGATGCTTGGAGCTGTGCCTGTGTGTGTGTGTGTCTGCGTGTGTTCCAGTGTGTCTGCGTGTTCCAGTGTGTTGGCGTGTTCCAGTGTGTTGGCGTGTTCAAGTGTGTTGGCGTGGGGCAGACACACACACAGGCACAGTGTGTGTGGTGTGTCTGCGTGTTCCAGTGTGTTGGCGTGTTCCAGTGTGTTGGCGTGGGGCAGACCGCTGGTATATATGTAGCATCTTTCTCTAGTTGACTCTGCTCTTGAACAGTGTGATTTGGTGCATTGCGCACTGTCTGGGGAGAGAGAGCTTGGATTGTAATCTCAACCTGCCCTCGCTCGCCCACCTAACCCCTCAGCTGAACTAGGAAATGAGAAACCAAACTTGAATTCTTGGTCATCATATATTTTTAGATGGAGTTTTGTAAAGTCAAAGGCTCTTCATAGCCTGTTGTGACAGTGTCCTTAGCATATCATTTCAACACCAAGCCCCAAAACCAAGCTTACACAGGATAACTAAAGTTCCTGCAATCTTACTTTTTTATTTTTATTAAGACTAAGTCCATACGGCTATAGCTATTCCACATTTTAATCGCTTAGTAGGTTTTTTCTTGATAGAGTTGATGTGTGCGCGTACGTACGTGTGTGTGTGCTGGGGGACGGAGACAGGACCTATGAGAGGGGAGAGAGGGGCAGAGTGGGTGTGTGTTTGAAGATGTGCAGTGAGTCCTTGTGGGGCTGGAGGAGAGTTAGGGTAACCCTGGTTACTGCAGCGTGTCAGAACTGTGTCACTGGGGAGAAGAAAGTCGAAATGCCGGCAAGTGAAAAAAACTGTTGAATTATCTGAATGCTCCTCCTGGCTTTACTTGATTAATGAACATTTTAAACAATATTTTGGCTGTTCATGTGTCTGTTTTGTGTAAAAAAACAAGAAGAAAAAAAACACCACTTTTAACCCATATCATGCTCACTGTCACCTAGGTGATTATACTGTTAGGTCCAGCACACTGTGGACAACTTGCATACAGAACCGTTTCATCAAATGTTACTGCTGTCAAATCTGGTTTATGGCCTGAGGCGAGGGGTCCTGTCGGGTGTTTTGCTGTGAAACCACAAACATGTCAAGTACAGGATGAGACACATCTACATGCTCAGTTACATACATGGAGACTTTTATCAACTACACAAGTTTTTGAGATTGAGCAGTGGGAAATGTACCAATGGAGCAACACTAGCTGCTAACGAAGTGTGTGTAGTGACTTAGTTCATTAAAGTTATCTTCATGCTTAACGCTATGTTCCTTAATGAGGTACTTTGGTAACAATCTGGAACTGATGCATTAAGAACAAGTTACTGCTTTCTTTTGCCATGAGATTATTTACAGGACTTCAATATTTAGTGAATAAACCTTCATGTCAGGTTTTTATCCATTCCTATATTTTGACAGATGTTGAGGGGCAGACAGGTTTGTGAGACTTCATTTGATGGTTTCAAGTCTCAGAAATAGCCAACGCCTCTTTTGGTGTGAGAGATGGAGTTGGAAGTCTTACATTTCCGTGTTATGAAGGAGTCCTCAGACTGGCTCTCAGACTGGCTCTCTCAGACTGGCTCTCAGACTGGCTCTCTCAGACTGGCTCTGTCAGACTGGCTCTCAGACTGGCTCTCTCAGACTGGCTCTGTCAGACTGGCTCTCAGACTGGCTCTCTCAGACTGGCTCTCAGACTGGCTCTGTCAGACTGGCTCTCAGACTGGCTCTGTCAGACTGGCTCTCTCAGACTGGCTCTCTCAGACTGGTTCTCTCAGACTGGCTCTCAGACTGGCTCTCAGACTGGCTCTCTCAGACTGGCTCTGTCAGACTGGCTCTCAGACTGGCTCTGTCAGACTGGCTCTCTCAGACTGGCTCTGTCAGACTGGCTCTCAGACTGGCTCTCAGACTGGCTCTCTCAGACTGGCTCTGTCAGACTGGCTCTCTCAGACTGGCTCTCTCAGACTGGCTCTCTCAGACTGGCTCTCAGACTGGCTCTCAGACTGGCTCTGTCAGACTGGCTCTGTCAGACTGGCTCTGTCAGACTGGCTCTCAGACTGGGTCTCAGACTGGCTCTCAGACTGGCTCTCAGACTGGCTCTGTCAGACTGGCTCTGTCAGACTGGCTCTCAGACTGGCTCTGTCAGACTGGCTCTGTCAGACTGGCTCTCTCAGACTGGCTCTGTCAGACTGGCTCTCAGACTGGCTCTCAGACTGGCTCTCAGACTGGCTCTGTCAGACTGGCTCTCTCAGACTGGCTCTGTCAGACTGGCTCTCAGACTGGCTCTCAGACTGGCTCTCAGACTGGCTCTCTCAGACTGGCTCTCAGACTGGCTCTCTCAGACTGGCTCTCAGACTGGCTCTCAGACTGGCTCTGTATCCTCTCACGCTTCTTCTCAAACTTCCTCTACGACACCTGGTGCTGTGTGCTATGTAGCCAGACTGTGACTTTCTCATATTCTAATCATCCACGACAAGACAGAGGTTCAAGTGGAGAGTCCGCTGCCTGGAGTCCGTCTCTGCTCTCTCCGTGTTTCACGACTAGTTTTATCAGCGTGGTGGATTTTTTCATTGTTTTCTTTTACATTTGTTTTCTGACAGACTACAGTTACCCAGTTCAAACATGCACCCTTCAAGGTCCTATTTCAATTTTCTTCACAAACAACCATGAGGCTGCATGCCAGACTGTTGGGCTGCAGAGAGCAGGCTGCAGTCAGAGGGCTGCAGTCAGAGGGCTGCAGAGAGTGGTTCCCCCTGGACAGCATCCTAGCAGACTGTAGGTCTCTGTTGTTGTTGTGCTGGCCTTGTCCTCGCAGCCTGAGAGGACTGGAGACAAGGTCTCAAGGTAACACTAGACTGTGGTGTCCTGAAGACCCTGACACTAGACTGTGGTGTCCTGAAGACCCTGTTCTGCTCTCCAAGCTGTCACCAGCCTCAGTGGGGGTTTGAGAGTGATGATGATGTGAGGAAGATGTTATTTGAAGCAACATTGAGATTATTCCATTTCAGATTTTAACAAGTGCTATGGGAACACCAAAGATCCTGTGTAAATGTTGACGACAAAAAAGGAAATAAAAATGGTAAAACTTGATGCCTTGAGTCCATGACTGGGTCTATGACTGGGTCTCTGTCTGAGTCTCTTGTAAACCTTGTGAAGAGCTTCACCAGACCTCCTTAGTCTGGTGACAAGCCTCCTGATGACCCTCACGCTAGGGGAGGGGAGGGGGAGGTGACATCACTTGGGGGTGGTCTCACTGTGGATGCAGACAGGCAGCTTTAGAGGAGTGGGCTGAGAGGCTCTGAGACGGAGCAGGACCTGGGAGAGTTGGGTTTAGACTGGTAACCTTGGTAACCAAGATGCCGAACGACTTCAGGTAAACGCAGGACCACAGTGTGATGATGCAGCAGGACCACAGCGTGATCATGCAGGGGTGTTGACGGGACAAGTCACCAAGGAACCTTCTAGCATGGACGGGAGACAGGCTGAGAGAGGGGAGCTGCTTCTGAACTTCAGTGGTGAGTTCACAGCTTTATCAGCTAGTGCTGCGTCTACAACTGATGTATCCACTAGAGAGATGGTAATCATATGTTGTATGGGAGATAAATATACATGCAGTCGTTATTTGATGTATGTTTATGTAGAAGGTTTCTTCAGGATGTTGTTAAACATGGCCAATGTGCTCATGTCCTTTCGAAAAACAATCCTTGGAAGTTTGTTTGAGAACTGCTAGATTATAATCATCAGCCACATTTGAAATAACTTCAGTTTATTGAACCTTTTGTGTTTGTATAATATGTCTTCCCCAGTAACCACACAGCTTGTTTCAGCTGAGGATCCTAACACCAGTTGGGTCGGTTCCTGCGATAACGGCTCGTGTCCGTCGTCCTGGCGACCGGGATGCTCCTACGGCACGGCCGGACTGGTCCTCATCTCCGTGTTCGCCGCCTCCCTCAGCATCCTCACCGTCCTCGGCAACGCTCTGGTGATGCTGTCAATCACAGTGAACAAGCAGCTGCAGACCATCAACAACTACTTCCTGTTCAGCCTGGCGTGTGCCGACCTGATCATCGGCCTCCTTCCCATGAACCTCTACAGCCTCTACCTCATCATGGGCTACTGGCCGATGGGAGCTGTAGTCTGTGACATGTGGTTGGCGCTGGACTACGCTGTCAGTAACGCCTCAGTCATGAACCTCCTCCTGATCAGCTTCGACCGTTACTACTGTGTGACCCAGCCTCTGGTCTACCCGGCCCGGCGCTCCCCCAGGGTGGCCGGGGGCATGATCACGGTGGCCTGGCTGCTCTCCTTCCTGCTCTGGGTGCCCGCCATCCTCCTGTGGCAGCACCTCCACCACACGCTGCCTGAGGGGGAGTGTTACATCCTGCTCCTCGCCAGCCCCACCGTCACCCTGGCGACCACCCTCCCCTCCTTCTACCTCCCTGCCGCCATCATGATCGTCCTGTACGCCCGCATCTCCCTGGCCAGCAGGAGCCGTCAGGCCGAGCTGCGCTTGGAGAGCAGGAAGAGGGCGACCTCTAGTGGTGGAAGCCGGCGCTGCGCTCGCAGGAAGGGTGGAGCTGAGTCCTCTGAGAGGGAGAGTGACTGGAAGAAGGTTCACCAGGTCGCCTCTGTTGAAGGTGAGACCAGTGTCGGTCCTAAGCAGAACGCACGTCTCTCAAACGCTCCCCTTGATTCTACAGGGGAGTCCAAAATAGAAGCCACTTCTGATATCCCTTACGCAGCGCCCTCCCCCAGAGAGACCTCGCCAGACCCCCCACTCTCACTCAGAGAGACCTCGCCAGACCCCCCACCACACCCTCCTCAGAACAGCTCCTGTGGTCTTCCCCAGCTTCAGTAGGAAGACATGGAGGCGGGCCAGAGCGAGGGAGAGGAAGGTGACCAGGACTGTCTTGGCTATCCTGCTGGTCTTCCTCCTCACCTGGACACCCTACAGCGTCATGGCCGTCATTGGAACGTTCTGTCACTACTGCGTGCCTGACACCATGTGGACCCTGGGCTACTGGCTCTGCTACATCAACAGCACCATCAACCCTGTCTGCTACGCCCTCTGCAACCCCACCTTCAGAAGGACCTTCCACAACCTTCTACGGTGTCGCTGCAGGAACATGGGACGGATGTGTAGGTGAATGGGACGGATGTGTAGGTGAATGGGACGGATGTGCTGGTGAATGGGACGGATGTGCTGGTGAATGGGACGGATGTGCAGGAACATGGGATGGATGTGCAGGTGAATGGGTCGGATGTGCTGGTGAATGGGACGGATGTGTAGATAAATGGGACGGATGTGCAGGAACATGGGACGGATGTGTAGGTGAATGGGACGGATGTGTAGGTGAATGAGACGGATGTGTAGGTGAATGGGACGGATGTGCAGGAACATGGGACGGATGTGCAGGTGAATGGGACGGATGTGCAGGAACATGGGACGGATGTGTAGGTGAATGGGACGGATGTGTAGGTGAATGAGACGGATGTGTAGGTGAATGGGACGGATGTGCAGGAACATGGGACGGATGTGTAGGTGAATGGGACGGATGTGCTGGTGAATGGGACGGATGTGTAGGTGAATGGGACGGATGTGTAGGTGAATGGGACGGATGTGCTGGTGAATGGGACGGATGTGTAGGTGAATGGGACGGATGTGTAGGTGAATGGGACGGATGTGCAGGTGAATGGGACGGATGTGCTGGTGAATGGGACGGATGTGCAGGAACATGGGATGGATGTGTAGGATGTGCAGGTGAATGGGTCGGATGTGCTGGTGAATGGGACGGATGTGTAGATAAATGGGACGGATGCGTAGGTGAATGGGACGGATGTGTAGGTGAATGGGACGGATGTGTAGGTGAATGGGACGGTTGTGTAGGTGAATGGGATGGATGTGTAGGTGAATGGGACGGATGTGCAGGTGAATGGGACGGATGTGTAGGTGAATGGGACGGATGTGTAGGTGAATGGGATGGATGTGCAGGTGAATGGGACGGATGTGTAGGTGAATGGGACGAATGTGTAGGTGAATGGGACGGATGTGCAGGTGAATGGGACGGATGTGCAGGTGAATGGGACGGATGTGTAGGTGAATGGGACGGATGTGTAGGTGAATGGGACGGATGTGTAGATAAATGGGAGGGATTTGCAGGTGAATGGGACGGATGTGTAGGTGAATGGGACGGATGTGTAGGTGAATGGGACGGATGTGTAGGTGAATGGGACGGATGTGTAGGTGATCTCATATAGTATATCCTCATAATAAAATACAGTTTGTTTGTCAAAACAGTTCTGTTCACTGTTATTCTGTCCACATAGTGTCTTCATGTGATGATGTCATAGAGATGTTTGATTAAGAGTGATTTGCTAGCTGTGTTAGAAGTCCTGTATTACAACCGAAATACTAGAGAGCATACAATTTCTGGGGAAATTGTGAGGGTGTGCTTGCGGCTGCCCCAACTGCCCATAGTGTGATGGTGTTTACTGATATCAACCACCACAGTTTTTACATTGGTTATAGACAGCAAAGAACATTTGTGTAGGTTGTTGGTCAACTCTAAAGCTATAGTTAGCCTAGCTATTTCCCAGAAGTGAACAAGCTGCTAAACTAGCTAATGTTCTGCTAGACTCTAGCAGTGGCGTTCTTAGCTACATTGAGGCTAGCTTAGCATTCGATTCAATGCGTTTGCTACGGCGTTCCACAGTATTTGACAGTTGGTTAGCCTTGGCCAAAAATGACGCGTTCTTTTGTCCTCCCTAGCTAGAGGTAGTCACGCTTGTTTCGTGACGTTAGTAGCGCCAGTGACTGTGGCTAGCAAGTTAGCCACGTAAATAAAAATACATGCAACTCAATGGCTACCAACTTTTGACATGATGTTTTCTAAGTAATCCAAATATTGACGGATGCTTAGGGGGGGCGGCACGATACCATCCTTGCTGTGCTGCAACAGTCTCTATGCACGTTGTATCTAATGCGTCGTTGCTAACGTGTGCTGACGCTGTGAAGTATAACTGAGTATTCTACCCTTTGCCGACAAAATCAACTTTTTGCCACGAAAACGTTGTATGGTCCTAAACTGTGCAACAGAACGATAATAAAAGTAATAGCAACTCAATCGGGACCAAGACGAAACTTTTGACGTCGACGTTTTCTATGTAGTCCAAATATTGACCGAGGAATAGGGGGGCAAAAATAATAATAATAATAATAAAGAAATATATATGTGAGATAACAAAGGTTGTGCTTCATGCCGAAGGCAAAGCACACCCAATTACATGTTTCAATACCAGTATCATTTGTGGAAAGTGATGTTTTTTTCAAAGTGTGACTCCAGGTTTTATTGCTTTGTACTGTATATATTCAATATGCATCGATACACTGTATGAATTGATATTCATAATAGAAATTCAAACATACCAAACATATTGTTGTTAAACAAAAACAGTACAGTTTTAATTTGTCTTTTTAAACAAACCTCATTTGTAATTATGCCACAATTTTTTTCTTGGATATCTTGCAAAACCTACTAATCTACAATTTTCTAGCATATAACTCATTCAATATATTCAGTAACACCCTCAATCATTGTAGAAGTATTACGATATTTATCATTGCATGATTTGGATGTTAATTACCTAAAGCTGTATAACTATCTACAAATGTTTGAGTTCTTTAAAATGTTCAGTTAAAAAAGGTAATAAACTCTTGACTATGATGACTGAATTAGGTTTCATCGTTCCCTAGCAAAAGTAATATTTAAAAAGTTTACACCTTTAATCCAAAAAAGCAAACCAGAAACCACCTGGTGGTGACCAGACATGAGACACAAGGAAGGGTGGGGCAGTACAAGGTGTGTTGCTGTTTAAGGGGGGGGGGAGGCAGTACAAGGTGTGTTGCTGTTTAAGGGGGGGGGGAGGCAGTACAAGGTGTGTTGCTGTTTAAGGGGGGGGGGAGGCAGTACAAGGTGTGTTGCTGTTTCAAGAAAAAGAAATGGCTCAGACGCCGAAGCGCTGGCCGAGTGTTTGGCAAAGAAGGGAAGATGTTGATTGTGCTGCTGAAGTGAGTCGTGCCCTGCTGAGTCCTGGTCCAAACACTCTAGTTCCCGTTCCTCTTTTTATCGCCTGGAAAAAGAAACACAAAAGGTGTAAACATGTAGCATGTCTCGGCACATCATCTAACTTTTCCCCCTAACATTAGTGTTACGATGATGTAAGGGATGAGGACATGCGTCCACAGGGATGAGGGATGAGGACATGAATCCACAGGGATGAGGGATGAGGACATGAATCCACAGGGATGAGGGATGAGGACATGAATCCACAGGGATGAGGGATGAGGACATGAATCCAGAGGGATGAGGGATGAGGACATGAATCCACAGGGATGAGGGATGAGGACATGAATCCACAGGGATGAGGGATGAGGACATGCGTCCAGAGGGATGAGGGATGAGGACATGAATCCACAGGGATGAGGGATGAGGACATGCGTCCAGAGGGATGAGGACATGCGTCCAGAGGGATGAGGGGATGAGGATGCAAGTCCACAGGGATGAGTACCTCTGGTTCTCTTGGGTTTGGCAGAGCAGGGTTTAGACACCTTCACTGTCGCCTCACACTCGGCGTTGAACAACGCCTTCTTCAGGTTCCCTGACCTGCTCTTGGTCCCCGTCTCTGTGTCGCACTCACCCCAGCTGGTGAACCTGTACTTGCAGTCGCCTGCAATCACAAAATCATTATTGCTTTGTGATGTCAGTGTGTAGGACAGTGCGAGTCATTGTTGCTTAGTGATGTCAGTGTGTAGGACAGTGTGGGTCTGTAGGGATGACCCAGTCCTCTAGCCCAGATCCTCTTACTGATGTCTTTCTTCCAGTTGCAGGGGATCTTGCAGTCGATGTTCTTGGTCTGGTCCTTGCAGGTGGCCTCACGGACGCCGTTTCCACAGTCTCCTGCTTCTGGGACGCACTTCCCGTAGGTCCACTCACTGCACTCTCCACCAGCCCTGCCCTCCTTACCGTTACCATGTTTACCTGGAGCCACGGAAACAGAAGACTGTTGTTACTAGAGCTTGTTGCTGTCACACGTTAGAAACAACATGGGGGATTCTTTAGAACGTGGTTCCAACAGCACAGCTGACCTTTGTGACCTTTGTGTCCCTTGTCGGCTTCTGTGGTCACCATGACGGCCACGAGCAGGAAGAGTGTGATTGAGAAAATGCCACGCATTCTGTGAAGAAAAAAACAAATATGATTTTTGTTCAAGTCTCGTAGATATTGGTCTTCTGGGGTTGTGCCCTAGTCAAGATCTCAAGGATCTCTTTATCTCCAGAAAACCCTGGGAGGATGTAGAAACACTTAAGTACTTCAGCGTTCTTGTCTAACCAGATATACGAGTTTGTCCAGCAACAGAACTGTAAGGTACAGCTTCTCTAACTGCCATACCCATCACAGCCAGATAAGATCACATCACGTTTCCATTACTTCATTTCCTTATGGAAAATATGCCATTGCACCCTGGTCGACATTTAATCAAAGTATGTTACCTAATAAAAATAACCTGTGATTTAGTTTGGACCCAATTCAGTGTTTAGGCCAGAGCACCATGGCCTGCTGCCATCATGGCTCAGTGTGAACCCCTCCTGTCACCAGAGGAGGCTGATGACGTATTCTGAAAATCTATCAAGAGACAAGGCCTCAGGCATCAAGAGACAAGGCCTCAATCATCAAGAGACAAGGCCTCAAGCATCAAGAGGCAAGGCCTCAATCATCAAGAGACAAGGCCTCAAGCATCAAGAGACAAGGCCTCAGGCATCAAGAGACAAGGCCTCAAGCATCAAGAGACAAGGCCTCAAGCATCAAGAGACAAGGCCTCAAGCATCAAGAGACAAGGCCTCAATCATCATGAGACAAGGCCTCAAGCATCAAGAGACAAGGCCTCAAGCATCATGAGACAAGGCCTCAAGCATCAAGAGACAAGGCCTCAATCATCAAGAGACAAGGCCTCAAGCATCAAGAGACAAGGCCTCAGGCATCAAGAGACAAGGCCTCAAGCATCAAGAGACAAGGCCTCAAGCATCAAGAGACAAGGCCTCAAGCATCAAGAGACAAGGCCTCAATCATCATGAGACAAGGCCTCAAGCATCAAGAGACAAGGCCTCAAGCATCATGAGACAAGGCCTCAAGCATCAAGAGACAAGGCCTCAATCATCAAGAGACAAGGCCTCAAGCATCAAGAGACAAGGCCTCAGGCATCAAGAGACAAGGCCTCAAGCATCAAGAGACAAGGCCTCAAGCATCAAGAGACAAGGCCTCAAGCATCAAGAGACAAGGCCTCAATCATCATGAGACAAGGCCTCAAGCATCAAGAGACAAGGCCTCAAGCATCATGAGACAAGGCCTCAAGCATCAAGAGACACGGCCTCAATCAACACGCAGAAGATCCTTCTCTCATATGTGGGCCCCGGACACACCCTAAAAAAAACTCGGAAAAAATGTGTCAATGTGTCAATAACCCATAAACCCGCCCCCCTCTCTCCATCTCTCTTTCTCATTCTGTCTCTCTCATTGTGTTGAAAAATTACAGACTCCCTCTTTCAGGCCTCCATTAAAACGAGGGGCTTCTTTCACAGATCAGCCGGCGGAGCAAATCCAAGTCCTCGGGCCGCTCCTAAATGTGGAGGGCTCCTTCGGCCCGGGGGGGGGCTTTTGTGTGAGACAGAACGAGCTCTCAGCGGGCCCCTCTCTGTGCTCCAGCCATGCGGAGGAGAAGGCCAAGCATCGCCTGAAAGACCCTTTACACTCCCCCTCAAAGGAATACTGATTCATTGGCCCAAAACAAAGACCCTTCTTGCCTGTTTTCATTTCTCTCAAAAGCCCTAACACAGATCCCATGCCACATCTTAGAGAGCAGGGCCCTCTCTCTGGGGACCAGCTGAATATAAACTTATTTGCATAAGAAGACAATCAAGTCTTAAGACCAAGAAAATGAGTGTGATGCTGCCTTTGGTAAAAGCGAGGGGCGTGGTCTACATTTAGAGAACTTCCTCATGAACCAGAGTTCACTATCCCTGAGAGACAGACTTCATGAAAATCCTTAACAGAGGATGTTGAAAGCAGATGTGTACAGACCTTAAGAACTGAACCGTTCTTATGATCAACCAAACACTGTTTAGTTCAATGAAAGGTTTTTGCTGAGATGACGTTGAGAGACAACAAGAAAACGACAAAAATAACATGAATTGGTCCATTCTTGTACAGACAGCTTCAGACCATATTGTAAGTTCTAGAGCCTCTAGACAAACTATTCCTCACTCTCAAAAGACACGTCGCCTGAAAGAGCCTAACTAATGTGTGGTCTAACCAAGACGGTGGAATGAGAAGTGCAGAGAACACAAAAGGATTGAACTGTGTCACAGGAGGATGCCGCGAGAGGGTGGTTTGGGTGCATTCCATTCCTCTGGCTTCTTATTTCAGCCACGACTAGCCTTACAACCTTTTTTGTTTTTTACAAATGTTGAACATGTCTCCCCGATATAGGCTAGTAAATCTTTACATGGAAAATTATGTTAGCCCACATGTGGCATGAATTAATATTTTATAGGCTACTGACGCAGTGTTGGTCCTGGTCCTGAGAGGAAGAGTAGCTTTAATTGGAGTAAAATTAGCCCCCAAGGCTGTTGGCAAACAATGACCTAGCCAGTCCTATTTCCTACAGCGTCAGATGAATCGGGAAATTGACGGCTTTGACAGGGAGACAAAAGCGCTCTGAAATCCCACCGCCTGTACACTGTCACAGGGCAGAACGAAGCGCCGTCTTTTGTTAAAAAAGTGTTTCCCAATAGGCTATAGCTAACTGACTCAATATGTCTCAATAAATTATCATACAAACCTATATAACTTATTAAAAAACGATGACGGAACTGCAGTATAGCCTATAATCTAACACTCATTTTGCCACTTAACAAATGCATTGGGGAAAGGCTACAAGAAATTCGGACAAATAAATACGGTACATCAGCAGTATTCTCCACTCAACTGAACAGCTTTGCTTTCAAATGTCTTTACATAGTAACAAGTAACATATAGTAACTGTGTCCGACCATTTAAAGTTTTAGATGAATATCCCAGTCGTAAGTAATTCGAGTGGTTTGGGTAAAACACAATTAGTAAAGCGCACTGCAATAGTTTTCACTTGAGCCAAACATTTCATAACAAATAGATACAATTTGCCTGAAATGATACTTATTGTAAAAAAAATACTATTGCATTTACAATTTGACAAAATAATATCAAATACAATTTATCTAAAAGTACCATTGTATAGACCAAATTAATCTTACTTTAATGTAAAAGTGGGTACCTCAGTCGATTTATCGGTAGATTTGTGATGCTGTCTCGCTCTCAGACCAGTGTGCGTGTATTAAGTCGACCTGCTTTTTCCTGAGCTACTTTTTGGGTTGGTCGCATATGAACAATGTTTAAATCAGCCACCCGATGACATCACGAACCCACGTGGCATTACTTTAATCCTCATAATCAGGCGCAAAACAAGAGGCTCTCAGTGTCATTTGCATAAAAGGCTGGTGATTATGATTTTAAGTCCTCCATAGAGCTTCTTCTATTGTTCTTCACAACTGAAAGCATGCAGCACATCTGTTGTGTTGTTGTTTCCTAGCACTCTAAATAGACAATGTGATCCTCAAGACTGTCATTGGACATTCTGTAACAAGAATATAGCCTACTTCTGTCTTTGAACTGCGTTTACAGTAGCCTATAAGGTTTTTTGTTTACAATCTCAAGGCGACAGATAAATAAAATACAAAATAATTTAAAAATAAATCAAATCATTTAGGAAAATCGTTTAATTTGGGGAACAATTTCTAATGATTTATCAATATAGGCTATAGGCCTTTATACATTGGAAAGAAATTATGATAGAAGTTTATTGTTGACGTGTTAAAATGACTCACTTCCACTGAACTGACTGAAAAGATCCTTCAATTGACCTTAGTTAGGGAACAACATAATGCGGAAATCCTACAGACAAGACTGGGGCTGTTGAGAACTGCGTTATTTCTAGCTCCTTTTTCCGTGCGATGCGAACACGTCCAGGACCTGATCTCCATATGAATTCCTTCAATGGTCCTGCCACCCCACTGCCCTCTTTAGAACAGAGCCACGGGTGAGATATTTACCCAGATTAATAACGTCCTTGAATCCCCACCTTATATACAATGAGCGGTCCACAAAGAGCTGCCTAATCCACACACAAACACCAATGCGTGGCGCATGTAGGGCCAAGGCTCAGAGTCTGAGTCATTGGGTAAATACGGGGTTAGTGTGCCGGTGAATGTATGACAATATTAGCCTACGCCTGACACGTAGCTCCTTCCTCAATGTCTGGAAAGAAACCATTTGATTATCTGTCGGCACAGTTGACCATTCTGTTCAGGTTTGGCTTTATAGTACAGGGAGTAGTATAGGGAGTGTTCGTGCATGTTGTTCTTAAATAATACTGTTTAGAAGAGAGAGGATCCATCATGTGGGTTTCTGATGACCATCACATATCCTAAGGAAAGATAATTATGTTGTTATTAACACGAGATAATAAAAACCTGCCATGTAAGGGTCACTTGTAATAACAATTATTACACTGTCATTACACTGTTACACTGTTATTATGTTGTTATTACACTGTTTTTACATTGTAGACACACGCTTATCCAGAGTGACTTACAGTAAGTACAGGGACTATATATAATAAAACATAGGCGTGCAATAGGGCTGCTGCAGTGTGCAATAGTGACTGAGGGGAGCATTTATGTAACACTGTTATTACACTGTTATTATGTTGTTATTACACTTATGCTGTTATTATACTGTTGTTACACTGTTGTACACTGTACAGGCAGAGTGGCTCTCTCTGCTACAGGCTTATGTTGACATTGTATTCATCCGACACTTGTGTCCAGAGTTCACACAAAGCTTCTGGAGAGCACAGCAGAAGATCATGGATCAGGAGAGTTTGTCCTGATGTCCTCTGTAACTACAGCCAGGGGCGAATGTAGGTTCCCACCTTAGGGGGGGGCTAAGCCCCTATAAAACCTATTATTTTTCCTGTGACCCAGCAACATTAGAATTTTTTTGAATATATCCTTTTAAATAGTGTCCTCTAGTGGGTTTTATGGAGAGAAATTAAGAATCTTTTTAATTTGGAGGGGCTAATGAAACTTTTGGGCTAGATACGCCCCTGCTCCAGGGTCCACATGTCCCCTCTGAGAGCGCAAGAAGGTTGGGTTTAGGTCCGAAGTCCCTGGGTTAAGTTGAGGCATTAGTCCTAAGTTTTAGGTTTAGGTGTAGGTTCAGAGTTTTAGGTTTAGGCATGGGTTCCTGTCTATGGTCAGTATTAATCCAATGGTCCAATGGAGCTCTGGTGGGAAAGGTCCAGGACCTTTTTACTCCATCTATAATAGATGTCAGTCTGAGAATCACTGCCCCTCCGGGGTTAAGAGATAATCGGTGTCCGGAGACTTTAAGACTGAAGGTAATGAGAGGAACGATGTAGAGCAGGACCAATTGGGTAGGGCAATATATGGGTTGACTGCCAGATCATGGTTCAAGTTAGGTCGGTCAGGTTGAAGTCAACATGTCCAAGAGAATACATTTCTCATGGGGGGTAGCAATGCTAAGAACCAGGGAGGCAAAAGCGTATCCTGGGGTATGGGTTTGATCACACCCCTCAGGCTAAAGGGTGATGATCAGGATCAGTCAAAGGTGCAGTGGTGCATGAGTGGGGCTAACCCCCGTAAAAGACTGGGCTACGATTAAGGTCCTGAGCCCTGGATCACCACATCCTGCGTGCTGTCCCGAGTGGGACGCAAGAGGGCCGCATACTTACCTCCCACCCAAACAGACTGCTTGTTAACACCGCAAGGTTACCACAGCCTGCCCGGAGAGGGCCTGAAGAACCACTTACCTAGACAGACTGCTTGTGATCACAGCCTGCCCAGAGTGGGTCAAAAACATCCCACCCACTTAGACAAGCTGCCCCTGTCACAGCTTGCCCAGAGAGGGCTGAGGAGGGTGCTGGCGGAAGGGAGGCAAGATTCTAAATCTTGGAACACCCTACAAGCTTCTACCAGCGGCTACGGCCTAGGTTTGTCGGCGGGTGAGTCCTGGGAATATGTCCCATTGTGCTACACCACTGGACCCACCAATCTTCTACCAACGCTAACTATACAACAGCAAAGAAGCATACTCACCAAAGCCGTGGAAAACCCGGTCTAGCACCGTTATGTCAGGAGTTTGCTGAGGGATCCGGATGAGGTTGTGAATCGTTTCAGGGAGAGCCCATCAACTGAGGTAGCAAATCTTTCAACGGTGAGAGCGGCAAGCGGCATCGGCGGCGGGTAGGGAGACCCCATCAACTGAGGTATCAAATCTTTGAACGGTGAGAGCGGCAGAAAAGCGTCGGAAAAAAGACTGTCAGCCCCAAAGGATCATGGGAACTCAAAATAATTGAGAAACCAAAGGTAGGAATGGTAGCCCCGAAGAGGGGTATCGGCCTGAGTATTAGTGTCGATTAAATTGGTTGACTGGCACTAAAGGTGTCACGGCCACTCCCCAGAAATGAGGAGAGATCCAGGGCCACCCCCCAGAGAGATGAGGAGAGGCCCCTGTGAAACTTAATGGGTCCCCTGACCTGTCAATCCGAGGGACATGGCAGTGTAAGGCGGAACCGGGCACTCAAGGTGTCAGGGCCTCCCCCAGAATAGTGTCCTCTAGTGGGTTTTATGGAGAGAAATGAACACATTTAGATTTCAAATATGAAAAAAAAATAACCCACCTGATCTCATCATGACATCACTGGACAGCTCATGGTGCAGGGAGGTGTTCAGATGCCATCTGGCCTCAGTGTTCGGCCTCAGTGTCTGGCCTCAGTGTCTGGCCTCAGTGTCTGGCCTCAGTGTTCGGCCTCAGTGTCTGGCCTCAGTGTCTGGCCTCAGTGTTCGGCCTCAGTGTTCGGCCTCAGTGTTTGGCCTCAGTGTTCGGCCTCAGTGTCTGGCCTCAGTGTTCGGCCTCAGTGTTTGGCCTCAGTGTTCAGATGTTATCATTAACTAAACCAACAAATCATTTGTCAGATTTGCCTCAATTAATTCCCTAAACTGTTCTCTACACCCTCCAAAGAAGAATAACAGACGAAATTGAAAAGGAAGATACCCTGACATTTCTTAATACTTTGAACAACAAAAACAATATATTTTTCTTGTAGCCGTTTGTCAGCCATTGTTCGTAGGGGCAGCGCTTAATACCACCACCACCCAAAGTTGTCAGCTCCCTCCCCACGCTAAAATGGATCAGTCATGCGTAGCGGCCATTGTTATTGTGTTGCTGTTGGAGCCTGCAGCTGGGCAGAAGTCACATGAAGGAAGTGATCCCCCGCTGGGCTCCACAAAGTCGTCTCTCCTCCCAGCGCTGGAGAGACCAGGCACAGAGCAGGGGACCCAACACTTCCACAAACAAGGAATGTATTCAAACTGCAACAGCCAATGTGTGATGATCTCGCTGGCCTAGTACAAGTTGATCCTTAATGTAGTGGTGTAAGGAAAGGGAGCTTTTTGTGGCGTGTTGAAACGTCATCAAATGCTCTAAAATAAAGTTGGACACAAAGGTTAAATGAAACACGACAAGTTAATTTTACATGTTTATTTTTCTTCAAATACACAGTAACAAACAGGCTAGAAGACCAACTATACAGTACAACTAATATTTTTTTATTTTACATTTGATAAAGACCTGTCCTTTATTTTGGTTGCTCATCATAAGTACAAAACTTGACTGATGAAATCTCTATGGTTACAAGGACTAGGTCTGGACAGAGCAGCCTCTCAGACGTCTGTGTTAGCACTCAGCACACTTTTTCAAATGCTAATTATCTAACCCTGAATTGCACAGCAACTCAAAAACAAAGCATTAATAATACAGACAACTAATAGTTGTTATAGAGAGTGCACATCGTGTCAGGAGAGCCCCGTACGAAGCGTAACCGAGGCAGTTAAAGCAGTTTGATAAATATCCATCTACATTTCACTAAGGTCAAGCAATGTTTTCAATAATACTTAAGTAAAATTTTACAGAAAAAAGTAAACTGATGTTGGATACCTTAGGTTGCACACAATCTTTAAAACAGTGTTTACACAAGTTCCCCCACAACACTAAGTTATCATGTAAACTGACTAATATTTGAAAGACACTTAATTATGGAAATAACTGACAGTAGTTGTAACGATGAGCCATTAGAAACAGATTTAGTTTGATACATTTTGTTATACCACAAGATAAAAACCTGCTATGTAAAGGGTCACTTACTGAACTTTGGCATCAAATTTATATCCCAACAGATGTTCACATTCACCCAAAATCAAATCTGAAATCATTGGATTGCAACGGCAAGTGCAATAGTTAGTGCTAACATATTTATTAATCTATTAAGGGATGATAGGGACGATGGACTTTCTCTCTTTAATGGGTCAATGTTATTGCTAACTAATTTCCCCATATCTCTTTAAAAAAAAAGAATGAATCTAATATGAGACACATTTAACAACCAGAGTAGATCTGCAGGGTTCATCCTGGTGTAACAGGCATCGTTGCTTTGGCAGAAACAGGGATCACTTTCCATAGTCCAGCCAGCCTGGTGAGGGTCATGTTAACCATCCACGCTAAACCAACATCCCTTACACCATGTTTATATGGAGGTATTTACAGTTTACATTGCCAAATTCACATTTGGAAAAATACATTAAATTCACATTTTATGTAACAAACAAAGACTGATTACAGAAAAATATTTCAAAGCTGTATATAAATATTTGGAAACTGTATAATGTAACGCCGTGACCGAAGGTCGAAGCCACTAAGAAACACGGAACTGAAGCAGGAAGAGGGCAGCAGTGAAGCAGGAAGAGGGCAGCAGTGAAGCAGGAAGAGGGCAGCAGTGAAGCAGGAAGAGGGCAGCAGTGAAGCAGGAAGAGGGCAGCAGTGAAGCAGGAAGAGGGCAGCAGTGAAGCAGGAAGAGGGCAGCAGTGAAGCAGGCAGCAGTGAAGCAGGAAGAGGGCAGCAGTGAAGCAGGAAGACTGGCAGCAGTGAAGCAGGAAGAGGGCAGCACTGAAGCAGGAAGAGGGCAGCAGTGAAGCAGGAAGAGGGCAGCAGTGAAGCAGGAAG
Source organism: Mallotus villosus (assembly GCA_903064625.1). Taxonomy (NCBI): domain Eukaryota; kingdom Metazoa; phylum Chordata; class Actinopteri; order Osmeriformes; family Salangidae; genus Mallotus; species Mallotus villosus. The sequence goes on along the minus strand of CAEFZP010002380.1, from coordinate 105,085 downwards.
AGGGCAGCAGTGAAGCAGGAAGAGGGCAGCAGTGAAGCAGGAAGAGGGCAGCAGTGAAGCAGGAAGAGGGCAGCAGTGAAGCAGGAAGAGGGCAGCACTGAAGCAGGAAGAGGGCAGCAGTGAAGCAGGAAGAGGGCAGCAGTGAAGCAGGAAGAGGGCAGCAGTGAAGCAGGAAGAGGGCAGCAGTGAAGCAGGAAGAGGGCAGCAGTGAAGCAGGAAGAGGGCAGCAGTGAAGCAGGAAGAGGGCAGCAGTGAAGCAGGAAGAGGGCAGCAGTGAAGCAGGAAGAGGGCAGCAGTGAAGCAGGAAGAGGGCAGCAGTGACGCAGGAAGAGGGCAGCAGTGAAGCAGGAAGAGGGCAGCAGTGAAGCAGGAAGAGTGGCAGCAGTGAAAACAGGAAGAGTGGCAGCACTGAAGATAAAAACTGCTTGTTTTGTTGCACTCGGATGCTTGTTGTTTTCATTTGATCATAAGCAAATATGAAAGCTTATCATTATAAATAGTATAGTATTATCATAAATATCTCAAATTCAGTGATAGACATACTTTTAAAAGTGAAATATCCTGAACACTGTCCGAGTAAATACATCCATAAGTCACTAAAATTCATAACAAAATCTAGGAGCCGTTATCTCAAGCCCAAACTTACGACAATAAACTCCTGCCTGCCTAGCTACTGAAAAACCACCTCGACCCCTTTCAATGACGCCATCCAAATCTCTACATTCCTAAAGATATTTTGTCATTGCATATTGGGAAGTCGAGAAAAGCCACATTCAAATACGCTTATTCTAGCCCTGAAAAAAATCCCTCCAAACATGTTTTCACGTGTCGATGTACATTCGGTCGCTGTGTGCTCTGCAGTTCAGTCACAGACTTGGGCCCGCTTGGAGAAGAGGGAAAAGCACATCCACCCATACCTGCCCCTACCCATCCACCCCCACTGAGGGAACAGTGTTCCTGAGTCTGACACCAGATCATCGTAGCTGTTTGTTTACTAGCAGCCTAGCAGTCTGGCATGTAATAATAATAATAATAATAATTCATTTGATTTGTAACACGCTCTTGTAGACCTGGAGGTGACCTCAGGAACCCTGTGGAACCCTTCTGGAGAAGGAGGAGGGGATGAGGAAGATGGTGTGTGTGTACATGTACTTGTGTGTATATGTGTAAAAAAGACAGGGTGTGTGTGTTTGGGTGTGTGTGTTTGTGTGTGTGTGTTAGACAGCAGTCTCCTGGTCCTCTCTCTGGATCATCTGGTAGTGCTGTCGGTTCTCCAGGTACTCTGCCAGCTCCTGGTCCTCGGCCTTCTCTGCCTGCTGCTTAGGTGTCTCACCCTGAGAGGACAGGAGGAGGGAGGGAACGAGAGGAAGGAGAGAGGGAACGAGAGGAAGGAGGGAGGGAACGAGAGGAGGGGGGGGACGAGAGGAAGGGGGGGGGGACGAGAGGAAGGGGGGGGGAACGAGAGGAAGGGGAGAGGGACGAGAGGAAGGGGGGGGGGACGAGAGGAAGGAGAGGCAGGGGGGGAGAACGAGAGGAAGGAGAGGGAACGAGAGGAAGGGTTTGGGACAGAATGTGCAGTTGAAAAAAAGAGAAGAGAGAGTGAGAGAAAGAGAGAAAGAGAGAGAAAGAGAGAGAGAGTAGAGAGTGAGAGAGTGAGATAAAGAGAGAAAGAGAGAGAAAGAGAGAGAGAGTAAGAGAGTGAGATAAAGAGAGAGTGAGAGAGTGAGAGAGAGGACACCGAGTGTAAAAGTTCAGTCAGTGAAATAAGCTGAACCTGACCTGTTCTCTCCAATACAAAATAGAATGAATCAATAGTTTTTAATTGTCTGGAAGAATTCTTCCCAGTGATGTGATGTTTCTGGTCACCCGTGACTTCACCATGGTGACAGGTTACTAAAGCTACGGAGGATCTATAAATCAGGCCAGGGGTCCTGCAGGGCTGCATTACCCACTGACACCAGACATTAATCATCATTACACACAGACTGCAAGTCCCTCAAGAATAAAAAAGGACTTTCTTTTTACTGGACCTAACCTAGCAATTATGCTAACAATTAGCTCTAGTTGAATAGTTTGTGATTATGCTGCTAGCTGTGGGGATAAGCTAACTGCTAGCTGTGGGGGGAAGCTAACTGCTAGCTGTCGGTGCAGAGTCGAAGTGCTAGCTGTGGGTGCAGAGGCTAGCTGTGGGTGCAGAGGCTAACTGTGGGTGCAGAGGCTAACTGCTAGCTGTGGGGGGAAGCTAAGGCTAGCTGTTAGCTGTGGATGCAGAGGCTAGCTGCTAGCTGAGGCCCACCTGCAGGTTTGTCTTCATGAGAGAAGCTCCGGCCTCCACCAGGTAGTGGCAGATGGTTCTTTCACACGCCGTGGCTGCTTTGTGAAGGGCGGTCTCCCCTCTTCATGGCGCACACACACACACACACACATGCACAAACACACACACACATGGGGGCGTGAACACACACACACACATACGTACACACACACACACAACACTACCAGGTCAAACCACTACCAGGTCTCCAATCTTTATGACTTCAAACCAACATCAGACAAGAATGACTCACGTCTCCCTCTCTGGAACATCCAGGTGGCTTGTAGGAGCTGCACGTTAACAAAGGAACAAATGTCATACTTTAGTAAAGCCATCATTAACTAGCATGATTGAATATGGAGACTTTGAGGACGTTGTCGTACTGTTGTCTATGAGTACATGTGTATGACTGTGAGGGCGTTGTCGTACTGTTGTCTATGATGTACATGTGTATGACTGTGAGGGCGTTGTCGTACTGTTGTCTATGATGTACATGTGTATGACTGTGAGGGCGTTGTCGTACTGTTGTCTATGATGTACTTGACGATCTCCTTGTTGCCCAGGCTCACTGCGTAGTGGAGTAACGTGCCCCCCAGACTGTCCTGCGACGCCATGTCGGCCCCCTCCAGGTGGAGCTCCCTGAGCTGAGGAACGGACTGGGTCACTCACCTCATTAAGGCTTTTTACAACACTCATACATTATTAAATATGAATAATAATCGTTTGACTTACCCGGTGAAGGTCTTCTGATTTCACACACTCCATCAACTCTGAAACTGTCAAAACAACGGTGAAGTGTTACGTTGCCAGAACATTTCCTTGTAGTCTGCCGGTAAAGAGGAACCAAAAACAACCTTTACAAACAAGATCTTTACCTTTTTCTGGGTCGCTTGAGGCAGTGCTTTCAGAACTGGGAGTAAAGAGATATTTATAAACGGGTCATTAGAATAAAGATATTTACAAACTTGATTGACTTAATTTAGATGATTAAAGGGCTACCTTACATCCCCACCAAGCATGGAAAAGAAAAGCAATGAGTGTGCGACACACATAAGCATACCTAGCCATGGGTTTGAAACTGGCTAACGTTGTGTTGGACCGATGAACACTGACAACCTTAGCCCCTCTCCTTGGTGTTAAAGACAAGGAAACAAAGACAGAAGCAACACGGAGCAGGAAAGAGAGAGAGAAGGTGTGAACAGACAGTACGAGGAAGCAGGAAGCAGAGTGATGACATTCCTCCTCTGATCATAGAGGCCTGCATGCCTCACACTGTATCATCACTATCAGCCCATTAGCAGAATGAGTCAGGGGGATTTTGAATGATTAGCAGATAAGAAGCCATAAACACCACAGTTAATATTGCATAGTTTGGTGGCCAGCGAGGCTGGGGGCTGGATGCAAGGCCGGGCCAGGATGTAAGGCTGGGGGCTGGGTGTGAGGCCGGGGGCTGGATGTGAGGCTAGGGGCTGGATGTGAGGCTGGGGGGCGTGATGTGAGGTTGGATGCGAGGCTGGGGGCTGGATGTGAGGCTGGGGGCTGGATGTGAGGCTGGGGGGCTGGATGTGAGGCTGGGGGCTGGATGTGAGGCTGGGGGCTGGATGTGAGGCTGGGGGCTGGATGTGAGGCTGGGGGCTAGGTGTGAGGCTGGGGGCTGGATGTAAGGCTGGGGGCTAGGTGTGAGGCCGGGGCTGGATGTAAGGCTGGATGTAAGGCTGGGGGCTAGGTGTGAGGCTGGGGGCTAGGTGTGAGGCTGGGGGCTGGATGTAAGGCTGGGGGGCTAGGTGTGAGGCCGGGGCTGGATGTAAGGCTGGATGTAGGCTGGGGGCTAGGTGTGAGGCTGGGGGCTAGGTGTGAGGCTGGGGGCTGGATGTGAGGCTGGGGGCGTGATGTGAGGTTGGATGTGAGGTTGGGGGCTGGATGTGAGGCTGGGGGCTGGATGTGAGGCTGGGGGCGTGATGTGAGGTTGGATGTGAGGTTGGGGCTGGATGTGAGGCTGGGGGCTGGGTGTGAGGTTGGGGGCTGGATGTGAGGTTGGGGCTGGATGTGAGGCCGGGGGCTGGATGTGAGGTTGGGGGCTGGATGTGAGGCTGGGGGCTGGATGTGAGGCTGGGGGCTAGGTGTGAGGCTGGGGGCTGGATGTGAGGCTGGGGGCTGATGTGAGGCTGGGGGCTAGGTGTGAGGCTGGGGGCGTGATGTGAGGCTGGGGCTGGATGTGAGGCTGGGGGCTAGGTGTGAGGCTGGGGGCTAGGTGTGAGGCTGGGGGCTGGATGTGAGGCTGGGGGCTGGGTGTGAGGCTGGGGGCTGGATGTGAGGCCGGGGGCTAGTGTGAGGCTGGGGGCTGGATGTGAGGCTGGGGGCTGGATGTGAGGCTGGGGCTGGATGTAAGGCTGGGGCTGGATGTGAGGCTGGGGGCTGGATGTGAGGCTGGGGGCTAGGTGTGAGGCTGGGGCTGGATGTGAGGCTGGGGGCTGGATGTGAGGCCGGGGGCTAGGTGTGAGGCTGGGGGCTGGATGTGAGGCTGGGGGCTGGATGTGAGGCTGGGGGCTGGATGTAAGGCTGGGGCTGGATGTGAGGCTGGGGGCTGGATGTGAGGCTGGGGGCTAGGTGTGAGGCTGGGGGCTGGATGTGAGGCTGGGGGCTGGATGTGAGGCTGGGGGCTGGATGTGAGGCCGGGGCTGGATGTGAGGCTGACCTGCAGAGGCCTGTCTTGGAGGAGGCCTGGGAGCCTCCGTAGGCCAGAGTCTCGATCACAGAACTGTCACTGGAAACCCTCTTCCTCTGAGAATCCCTCGCCCTGTCGAGAGAGGAGACGGAGACGGAGACATGATGAAGACGAGAGAGAGAGGAGAGAGAGATAGGGAGAGAGAGAGAGAGAGATGGGTGTGAGTGAGTGAGTGAGTGAGTGAGTGAGTGAGTGAGTGAGAGAGAGAGAGAGAGAGAGAGAGAGCGAAAGAGAGAGAGAGAGAGAGAGAGACAGAGAGTGGGTGTCTGTCTTTCTGTCTGCTGCCTGCCTGCCCTTCTCACCGTGGTCCAGGAGAGGAGATGGGGGAGGAGGAGGAGGAGGGGAAGGCGAACTGCTGTGCGTCGGGCTGGCCCTCCACGTAGGAGTCCACCAGGTCGGGCATGCCTGGAGACGTGCCCACCGTCTCCTTCAGCACCAGCTCAGGGTCCAGGATGAACAGCTCGTCCTGGGAGATCTCAGTCACGTAGTTCAGGTGCTCCTGAGGCCCACGGGGAAACACAGCATCGTGTCAGCCATCAAACCAGTCAGAGGAGTACTGAGTACTGACCAGAGATCAGAGGAACTGAGTGTGGGTGGGTTACCTGCGCACGGTCTATCCTGTAGAAACGATCGGCAGTTGTGCCTAGAAGTGAAGATGCAGCAGGTTATATTTTGACACCAAGTTGGCGCATAGCCCCTTGTTTTAATATCAGAAGCACTACTTCTGTGACCTACTACTCAGGAAACGTACCAGATCTGCATTTCTATTGTCTCACACTGAGGAAGGAAGTTTAGTGATCAGAAATGTTGCTTCTGTTTCAGAATAACCGCACTTACAGTCAAGAAAGCACCATTTTGGAGATAGTTTTTGGGAAGACAGACCCTCTGATTTCAGCCCATCACTTTCCTGTAAAAGAAGTAGAATCTGAATAATTGAGCTCTTCTTCAATAACAACAATCAGTCATGACTTACTGTGTTTTGTTTTAACACTGCCATGCAGTACCAACATCTTCCACAAGAGAGCAGTTTAAAATAGCGTTCCTTCTCTCCTTGGTGTGAGAAGGGTTCTCTTATCGCCTTACCTCGTCCAGGGTCTTCTGCAAACTCTCGATGTGTGACCGACACATCTCCAGGTCGCTGTCTCCCGGCACAATGATGACCCCCAGAGGAATGGCTGAGAGGGGTGAGGGGTGGTGTCCGGGGGAGGGGGACAGTGTTATGGACACTGCAAAGCCTGTATGGTTCTTCTATTCCCATACAACATGGTGTACGGTGAGTATTGCCATATTTGTATTAGGGGGGGTGTGTGTAAGTGTAGTTGTAGGTGTGTGTGTGTGTACTGTGTGTGTGGGTGTGTGTGTGTGTGTGTGTGTACTTACAGGCCTCTTTAAGTTTGTCCTTGTCGTAGTGCAGGGCCTCATATGCGTGCATGCTGATCCTGCTCACTCTGATCTGCAGGTTCTCAGGAAGGAATGCTGACTGAACACACACGCCAAGTTAGAGAGGAGGAGAGGGCAGGAGGTATGGGAGGAGAGGAGGGAGGAGAGGAGACTGGTGAGGAGAGGGCAGGAGGTATGGGAGGCCTTCTTTCTTCTCGCATTCGTTCGTCTTTCTTTTCATTGTCTCTTATTCTCTGAATCTCTTACTTTACTTCTCGCTTCTCTTTTCTTTCTTAACTCTATCTTCATTTTCGTCTCTTCCCGTCTTGCTATGTCGTCTCTTCTGTGCTTCTCGGCGTTCGGCATGGGTCTTTGCGTCTGGACGTCTCGATTACTTGCGTTAAAAATATAAGTCGGCCGCTTCGTTCTTATGGATGCTGTATGGATAACTTCAAAAAATCTTCTTGTCTTTTCTGCGCGGCCCGTCTTTCTTTTGCTTCTCTTGTTCGTCTCTCCGTTCTGTCGAGGAGGTCCTAGGGACTGCGAGACGGCGGGTCTGGGAGCACACGGCCGGGCGAGGTCGCTCACCTGTGCGGAGAGGAGGCGGTTCCTGTGGGTGGGGGTGTGAGGAGAGGATGATATCTGGTATTATAGTAGGGCGGAGAAGTAGGAGGTCTGGGTCTGGGAGGAAGAGGAGGAGAAAGAGGGAAAGGGGACGAGGAGGTCTGTGGAGGGACATATTACTTTACAAAAAAAGGGAGAGGAAGGGTCTTTTATCTGTTGAGGCAGGGGCATGGAGATCCTCCTCTTGGTCTTCTGCACCAGGTTGGCTGGTTCCTGAGGGTGATGTGGATGAGGGAAGGGGCCAGCTTGCAGGGCTCCCCGTCCACCTGCATGGGGATGGCTTGGAGGTGGTCAGGATCACTCCTTACACTGGTGCAGACGCTCCCCGTGACCTCCCACCTGCAGCGTGGCCTGGGGGAGGAGGGGGAGGAGGAGAGGGGGAGGGGGGAGGAGAGGGGAGGAGAGGGGGGAGAAGAGGGGAGGAGAGGAGGAGACGGGAGGAGGAGGAGAGGGGAGGAGGAGAGGGGGAGGAGAGGAGAGGGGGGGAAAACAGAGGGTAATTGTTACTGCTTTACATTCGTGTTAATCTTGTTGTTCCAAAAGATGACTATTAAAAGGTGAATATTTACAGATTAAGATTATTATATAATTATCACCAACATAAACAACTAAATAAAATGTGCATTCTCTGCTCTATATCCACAGTGAGCATCCATCTGTACCATGCCAAACTCACCAGGGAGGTCATAGTGAAGCCGATGACCTCGATGCAGCCGTCGTCGTGTCTCTGGGGGTCAAAGTCGTTGTTGTCACCAGGGTGACCCCAAGGCATGGTGCCAGCACAGTACCTGAGGAACACAGCAACACAAAACATGAATCATCCAGACGATAATCATTACATTTGACAGTGAATGACTACGTACAGAGCCTTCCATCCTAACCCTCTGTGTATACAAACAGTCATGTTCTAGCATAGTTGTTGCATGAATATGTGTGTGAGCACAGTGTGTGAGCACAGTGTTTGAGCACAGTGTTTAGTGTTTGAGCACAGTGTTTGAGCACAGTGTTTGAGCACAGTGTTTGAGCACAGTGTGTGAGCAGTGAGCACAGTGTGTGAGCACAGTGTTTGAGCACAGTGTTTGAGCACAGTGTTTGAGCACAGTGTTTGAGCACAGTGTTTGAGCACAGTGTTTGAGCACAGTGTGTGAGCAGTGAGCACAGTGTTTGAGCACAGTGTGTGAGCACAGTGTTTGAGCACAGTTTAAAAGTGAAAAATGTGAACCTGGGAATGTTGAGAAAGAGAAGACACTGCAACTTGAGGTCCTGAACTTTAGAGGTCAGGTCTGTGCCGTCACACTGGAGAGAGGACAAGATGGAAGAGAGACAATAAGACTGCATGCACTTTCCTTCATACAGGGTTGGGGTTAGGGTTAAAGGTCAGAGTTCAGCCCTCCCGTCTGATGTCTTACTCACCACAACTTTGATGTGTTTGGCCAGGTCCTTGGAGCTGCGGCTTAAGAAGTCAGAAAAGGCCGTCTGCAGAAACACACCCCGTGAATTACTCACACACACACACACACAGGGAGGTCAAACTGCATAGATACACGTAACCTAGAGACACTCACCCCTGCATAGAACATCTTATTGCGAAAAACGGCTGTTGAATTTCTCTGGGTTGGCCTCTAAGGGGAGACAGAGAACAACAGATCCAGATGAGACACAGGAAGGGGGGAGAGAGCAACACATAAGAGTATTTCTCTGTCCATGTCTGGAAGCTGTGTTTACAGAAGGGTTGGAACCCCCACCCACAGACCTCTGGACTCGTGGAAACCCAGCGTGACGTGAGCGTCGAAGCCCAGGCTGAAGTAGTTGTTGAACACGTCTATGGGGAGCTGAAGGGGAAGAGCACATGTGGATATATTCAGTACAGAAATAACATTTGATTTGAAATGTACGTGGAGGACTGGATCGGGCTGGGGCAGGGCAGGGCAGGTGCAGGTGCAGGTGCAGGGCAGGGCGGGGAAGGGCGGGGCAGGGCTGGGCGAGGCAGGGCGAGGCGGCACCTTGTCAGTCTGGTGCTCGTCCTTCTCCTCCTGGCAGACCTCTGTGTTGGGCTCCACCTGCAGGGACCAGCGGTCCAGCTGAACCACGTTCCCGTCCTCCACGTGAGACAGGATCTTGGACACGGGCTCGTCCGTGTAGCCCTGGACGAGAGGACACAGGACATGGCTTTTTATATACAAAATCACACAAAAGGCAAAGAAAAGGAAAATAAACACTTTTACTTCTTTCGATCAAACACGGTCAATAAGTTGGGTCTTCATCATGGGACTGAGAGATTATAGAGTTAGGATGTATGGATGTATGGAGCATGGCGTTTCTAGTGGTTATGTTTCCTGTTCTAGTGTTAAATCCCGGGCGTTCCTGTCAGGTGGTCCGTACTCACCCCTCCCCAGTTGAGGGTGCGCGCCAGGTCATTTCCTGTCCCTAGAGGAAGGACGGCCACCGCGGGCTGAGGGTTCAGCTGCAGCTCGTCCAGAACGGAGAGGATCCAACCCACCTGGAGGTCCACAGTCAGCATTACCACCATCCACAGTTAGCACTGCTAGCATTACCATCCACAGTTAGCACTGCTAGCATTACCATCCACAGTTAGCGCTGCTAGCATGACCATACACAGTTAGCGCTGCTAGCATTACCATCCACAGTTAGCACTGCTACCATGACCATCCACAGTTAGCCACATATTACTTAAGACAGGTCAACAACTTCCGGTGGCTAGCAGTTAGGTTAGCTACTTCTTTCAGACAGAATGCAGTTTGAAGAGTTTGGATGAAAGCGATATTCTACTTACAGTTCCATCCCCTCCACACGCTAATATCCGCAGGTTGGGCACTTTGGCGTACATTTCTAACCTTGAGAAAACAAAGGCACAACCGAACAAAACTCAACATGTGTTGTGAATGTTGGTTGTAGCTGTGTGGTAAACAGGATGGTGAGGGTGTAGCTGTGTGGTAAACAGGATGGTGAGGGTGGGTGGGGTGGCAGGTCTTCCTACCCCTCTCTAGGTCCTCCGTGTGAGAGGTCAAACACCTGGCGGGGGTTCAGGTACCACATGAACGACTGGATGATCTTAGCTCCCTGAAGAACACAGAGAAAACACAGAGAAAACACAGAGAAAACACTGTGTTTACAATCCATCAGACACTAATATTCTACTCACAACCTAACCTGATGACCCAGATATACAGATGCAATATTTAACTGCGTGAAGCGCATCCGTTATGTGCTAATTGGGGCCAAACGTGTGAAGTCTCTGGTGGTGATGGAGGATGCGGGTCACCAAGTCTCTAGTGGTGCTGGAGAAGGAGGGTCACCTGGTTGCCTCCACTCTTGGGGTTGACGAACACCAGCAGAGGCTTCATGAGCTGGGAGGGAACGGGCTTCACGACGAAGGGCTTCCACTGGCCGTCCTGGAGCTGGGGACAGGAGAGGAGGTCAGGCTGGCTGGGACAGTCTGTGAGGTGGGGTAAGGTGGGGGTGAGGTGGGGTAAGGTGGGGTGAGGTGGGGTGACGGTGGGGTGTGGTGGTGGGGGGTGAGGTGGGGTGAGGTGGGGTGTGGTGGGGTGAGGTGGGGTAAGGTGGGGTGAGGTGGAGTAAGGTGGGGTAAGGTGGGGTGGGGTAAGGTGGGGTGGGGTGAGGTGGGGTAAGGTGGGGTACGGTGGGGTACGGTGGGGTAAGGTTGGGTACGGTGGGGTGAGGTGGAGTAAGGTGCTCGGGGGGGTAATATGGCTTCACTGCTGTAGCTAACCTCTGGAGCCTTCTTGCTGGGCTTGCACTTCAGAGACGTGCGTTTCTTCTTTTTACTTGATTTTAACGAGGTCTGAGGGAGACAAAGCAAAGTGAGTTAACCGTCATGATCGCTACAATCCCTCAGGTGTGTGTGTGTCACCCGACTGGGATTACCTGCGCTTTCCGGACGCGTACGATCCAGGTAGGAGGGACGATGACAGAGGCGTGGGCTCCCAGGGAGCAGGACTCTTCGATCTGCTGCAGCATGAAGCACGTCACCTTGTTGTGGTACTGAAACACAGAGGTGAGGGGGACCGTGACAACCAGGAGACTGAGAGAAGGTCTGGAGATATCAGTTACCAGGAGACTGATGTCAGTTACCAGGACACTGAGAGAAGGTCTGGAGATATCAGTTACCAGGAGACTGAGAGAAGGTCTGGAGATATCAGTTACCAGGAGAGAGAGAAGGTCTGGAGATATCAGTTACCAGGAGACTGAGAGAAGGTCTGACCATGACCAACCAGGAGACAGAGAAGGTCTGGAGATATCAGGTACCAGGAGACTGAGAGAAGCTCTGGAGATATCAGTTACCAGGAGACTGAGAGGAGGTCTGGAGATATCAGTTACCAGGAGACTGAGAGAAGCTCTGGAGATATCAGTTACAAGGAGACTGAGAGGAGGTCTGGAGATATCAGTTACCAGGAGACGGAGAGAAGGTCTGGAGATATCAGTAACCAGGAGACAGAGAAGGTCTGGAGATATCAGTAACCAGGAGACAGAGAAGGTCTGGAGATATCAGTTACCAGGAGACTGAGAGAAGGTCTGGAGATATCAGTTACCAGGAGACTGAGAGAAGGTCTGGAGATATCAGTTACCAGGAGACTGAGAGAAGGTCTGGAGATATCAGTTACCAGGAGACTGAGAGAAGGTCTGGAGATATCAGTTACCAGGAGACTGAGAGACGGTCTGGAGATATCTGACTCAGAGGGGGTGGTTACTCACTGCCTGCTTGCACCACGAACAGCTGATGGCAACAATCTCTTTACTGTGGAACGAGAACTTCTGCTGGAAACCCTGTGATGGTGACAAAAACAACATTAACACAAACGGGATGATTCCTTTATACGTTTATTCCTGGCTCTTGAAGTTTTGTAATGACTGTAGCATTGTGCTTGTGAGGGGAGCAGTAATAGAATCGTTAGCGACCTTTCCGCATTGTCGACACTTCCCGCCCTGGCGGCGTCTGTGGACCCAGTGGTGTCGGACGACGTTGGGCTGAGATTGAAACACCCGTGATCAGTCATCTCACACTAATATAGACTTAACCAACCAGTAGACTGTAACAGATAAGATGCAGTACTGACTTCTCGGATGTTCCTGGATCCTGGGTCCCTGAACGAAGGCTTGCACCTGAAATTGATCTACGGACAGAAAAAGTCAACATTTTAAAAATGACTAACTTCAAGCACATTCACTCTGAATATTCATCCAGTTTCCATTCAACAACTTACTTTTTCTAGCTGCTCAATACACATTGTATGGACCGATATCTTGCAACCAGCACATTTCTTCCTTGCCACAGATTTTTGCTTTGGGGGTGGACAAAGAGAAGAAATTAGCCATGAAGCTACACAGAAAGAGGAGAATTCTGACATCAATAATCCCTCATCTCCATTCTGTGTCTGGTTAACTTCCGCAGATACATCAACCTGCAGCCAGAGGGCGCTCTAACCCACGATGTTGGTTGTGGAGCAGGAAGTCTCACCAAGGTTTTGGCAATACAGTACTGCTCCCCTACGTAGCAGAAATCCCCAGAAACGCTCGTCTCAAACCAGATATGGTCCCCAAACTGGGCGTTGTCCTGTGGAGGAGATCATTACACATCCATGTTGTCAGACTCATTTAATACAGCATTTTAAATTAGAACCAGACATTTCGGCTGATTAAATCATTTAACCATCTAAAACTCACACAACTCTGAGGTAACAAAGTCAAGTGCATCAGGATCAACTTCATTAAATATATTTTTTTTGCCTCAACATCTTAACTTAAGTTAATGTTCTTTTCTCAAAATAGGAAGACATGTTGGGCTTGAAAAGAACTACAAATCCCATGTCCACTCACAGTCCAGTCCACGGTGCTGCGTATCTCCCTGGGCGGCTCAGTCTTGCCGGGCGAGGAGGCGCTGGGCTCGGTGGACAGCTGCTGCAGGCCAGACTTGGCGATGGCTTTCCTACAACACAGAAACACAGGCTTCTAAACATGCATGTCAACAATGACCCGGGTTAGGGGTCAGACCCGAGTTAGGGGTTAGGGGTCAGACCTGGGTTAGGGGTCAGGGGTCAGACACAGATGTAAAACATGTTGTCTAAAGGTGCTGAGGGTTATAGAGGGTTTCCTGTCATTGTTTAGTTGAACATGGTCTCTGTGTGCCTGCTGTCCTGTGTGTGTGTGTGTGGTGTGTGTGTGTCAGAGTGTCACACACACAGCAGCACACACACACACACAGCAGCACACCCCCCTCCCCCCCCACACACACACACAGCAGCACCCCCCCTCCCCCACACACACACACACAGCAGCACCCCCCTCCCCCCACACACACACACATCAGCACACCCCCTCCCCCACACACACACACAGCAGCACCCTCCTCCCCCACACACACACAGCACTCACACACACACACACAGCACACACCACACACACACAGCACACCCCTCCCACACACCACACACACACAGCACACCCCCCACCCCTCACACACACACAGCAGCACTCCCCCACCCCTCACACACACACACACAGCAGCACACACACACACACACACACAGCAGCACCCCCCCTCCCCCCCACCACACACCACACACAGCAGCACCCCCCTCCCTCACACACACACACACATCAGCACTCCCCCACCCCTCACCCACACACACACACATCAGCACTCCCCCCCCCACACACACAGCAGCACCCCCCTCCCTCACACACACACACACAGCAGCACTCCCCCACCCCTCACACACACACACACACACCTGCCCTCTGAGTAAACTGTAGCAGCACAGTGGTGGGCAGCTAACCAGGAGATCAATGCGGTGAGTCACTTTGCTCAGAGCCGCGTCTCTCTGTCAGCACCGGGCTAGTGAGCTGCAGCCTCAGAGCCGCGTCTCTCTGTCAGCACCGGCTAGTGAGCTGCAGCCTCAGAGCCGCGTCTCTCTGTCAGCACCGGGCTAGTGAGCTGCAGCCTCAGAGCCGCGTCTCTCTGTCAGCACCGGCTAGTGAGCTGCAGCCTCAGAGCCGCGTCTCTCTGTCAGCACCGGGCTAGTGAGCTGCAGCCTCAGAGCCGCGTCTCTCTGTCAGCACCGGGCTAGTGAGCTGCAGCCTCAGAGCCGCGTCTCTCTGTCAGCACCGGGCTAGTGAGCTGCAGCCTCAGAGCCGCGTCTCTCTGTCAGCACCGGGCTAGTGAGCTGCAGCCTCAGAGCCGCGTCTCTCTGTCAGCACCGGGCTAGTGAGCTGCAGCCTCAGAGCCGCGTCTCTCTGTCAGCACCGGGCTAGTGAGCTGCAGCCTCAGAGCCGCGTCTCTCTGTCAGCAACCGGGCTGGTGAGCTGCAGCCTCAGAGCCGCGTCTCTCTGTCAGCACCGGGCTAGTGAGCTGCAGCCTCAGAGCCGCGTCTCTCTGTCAGCACCGGGCTAGTGAGCTGCAGCCTCAGAGCCGCGTCTCTCTGTCAGCACCGGGCTAGTGAGCTGCAGCCTCAGAGCCGCGTCTCTCTGTCAGCACCGGGCTGGTGAGCTGCAGCCTCAGAGCCGCGTCTCTCTGTCAGCACCGGGCTAGTGAGCTGCAGCCTCAGAGCCGCGTCTCTCTGTCAGCACCGGGCTAGTGAGCTGCAGCCTCAGAGCCGCGTCTCTCTGTCAGCACCGGGCTAGTGAGCTGCAGCCTCAGAGCCGCGTCTCTCTGTCAGCACCGGGCTAGTGAGCTGCAGCCTCAGAGCCGCGTCTCTCTGTCAGCACCGGGCTAGTGAGCTGCAGCCTCAGAGCCGCGTCTCTCTGTCAGCACCGGGCTAGTGAGCTGCAGCCTCAGAGCCGCGTCTCTCTGTCAGCACCGGGCTAGTGAGCTGCAGCCTCAGAGCCGCGTCTCTCTGTCAGCACCGGGCTAGTGAGCTGCAGCCTCAGAGCCGCGTCTCTCTGTCAGCACCGGGCTAGTGAGCTGCAGCCTCAGAGCCGCGTCTCTCTGTCAGCACCGGGCTAGTGAGCTGCAGCCTCAGAGCCGCGTCTCTCTGTCAGCACCGGGCTAGTGAGCTGCAGCCTCAGAGGAGGGTCTATGTGACGGAGAATTAGCAGGTCAGGACACAACACCCTGCTCCACCCCATCTGACCTGACCACAACAAGGACAATCTTATAAACTCCCTGTTAGCCTATTAGTTGAGGTTTCAGCGTTTAAACGGGGATAAATTGTGAAGATGGATGTGAAGCTCATTGTTGTTAGAGACTTGATGGTTGTTTCGTGTGTGTACCATGACAGAGGCATTTACAGAATAGGACGAGGTAATATTATTTTGAAGCATCACAAATATTCTTTTAGCCTCCTCAAGGCCAACGGACTCTGGTGCAGAGCAGACGTCTGTGGTTAGCGTCACGACACACAACTACGTCATCAGTAACTCCACACACACACGACACACAACTACGTCATCAGTAACTCCACACACACACGACACACAACTACGTCATCAGTAACTCCACACACACATGACCCACAACTACGTCATCAGTAACTCCACACACACCACGACGACACACACAACTACGTCATCAGTAACTCCACACAGCACGACACACGACTGGACCTAGACGGCACAACCCACACAGGTGGCACTACGGGGACACAGGTGGCACTACAGCGAGGGACACCTGGACTACCTACAGGAGGAAGCCAGTCCAGCTCTCCAGCCGGGGGTCATAGTGGGCCCCAGGACTGAGGGCCCCAGGGCCCCTGTAGAGGGCGGGGTGGTGGAGGTACACAGAGCTCCTCCGGCTGGGCATGGGGGGTCCACGGCCCGGCCAGGGACTCCCCACCTTGGAGATGTGTGAGAGCCGCCTCCTCTTCCTCTGGCTGGACCGCATGTAGCGGCCCGCATCGCCCGGCAACAACCGCGAGGAGTTCCTTCTCAGGCAGCGAGGGGCACGTATGAGCGGCCGCGAGGGAGACGGAGCGCTCTCCACTAGCGCCCCTAGAGGCGAGGAGGAGCAGGAGGGACGGGGGTTGAGCCACCACGAGGTGTCCTCTATCTCCTGGTCCGACGAGCTGCCGTCCTCGGCCACAGACGACTCCTCCTCAGAGGGCAGGTCTTCACCCTCCGAAGGGCTGGCTCCATCGTCGGGGCTCAGGTGCTCGCTGTCGTCCCCGTCGGAGTGGAGGGTGCTGGAGGGGGATGGGGGCACGTTGCCTCCCCTAATCTCCACCTGGGGCTCCCCGGCGGGCCCCCCCTCCTCCTCCCTCCTCGTCCTCCTCAGTCATCTGGATGAGGCTGGCCAGCAGCATGGACGGCCCCAGCAGGTGGGTGTCGATGGTGCTCAGCTTCCCCGCCTTCCTGCGCTGCACGGCGAAGCGCGGGTTCATGCTGGGAGTGGTGGTGCTGGAGCGCCGCCGCACGTAGCCGGACGCCTTGCCGTAGCTGGACGCTTTGCCGTAGCACACCGCCCTGGCCAGCCTGCCGCTCCCGGTACAGGGCCCCTGCTGCACGCGAGAGCCCCGCCGCTGGGCCTGAGCGGCTAACGGGAGCCCCACACGGGAGCCCCTGCGCTGGGCCAGAGCGGCCGATGGGAGCCCCACGCTGGAGCGCCGCCGGGCCTTGCTGGTCGGCACGGCGACACTAGGCCGGCGGGCGCAACTGTAAACATCCTCGGCCGGAGGGCCGGTGTCCTTCCGCTTGAAGTGGCGGAAAAAGGTGTCCATATCGACGGGGACCAGGGGAAGGAGGGGCCTTCTTAGATTCTCCTCTCAGGCTGTTGGTGCAGAAGTACGTCAACGAGGGCCACATGATTAGACAGCCTAGCCTAGTGTAGTTTAGCCTAGCCTAGCCTAGCATAATGTGCCTAGCCTAGCATAATGTAGCCTAGCCTAGCATAATGTAGCCTAGCCTAGCATAATGTAGCTTAGCCTAGCGTAGTGTAGCCTAGCCTAGCCTAGCATAATGTAGCCTAGCCTAGCCTAGCATTCCCCAGCCCAGCCCGGCCGTTAAAACTGTCTGAAGAAGCAGAAGCTGTAACAAAACAATGCCAAGGAGGAAGTTGAGGAAGTGTGCAGTTCAGTGCAGCTGTTAGCTGCGGATGTACAAACATTTCGGCAACACCACTCCAGAGAACATCCCTGAAAGCACGATGTAGTAAACAGCAGATCATTAAATACCTGAGCTTATTCAAACCGGAAAGTCAGCATACCCAGGCACACACACACACAGAATACGAATCCCATATTTATTGGGTCATATTTATTGGAACCAAACGTTATCTCTGATATTTGAATATGTGTGCAAAGGTCAGACAGTGAGAAGGTCTCAGTTTGGACTCTCTGCTGGTGATCGTAGCATGTGGCTAGGGCTAGCTGCAGCAGAAGGCTGGCTGTGGATGGCACAGGGGCTGGTGGGGCTGGGGCAGGGTTAGGGGCAGGGACAGGGACACGGGGCAGGGACAGGGGCAAGGACAGGGACCCTGGGACATCGACAGAGACCTCCAGAGAGACAGAGCTGTTTTAGACCCTCAGTCTCTTGTCTCTCACTCAGTTGTCCTTGAGCACAGACCTTCACACACATTCCAATTTAAAAAAACTAAAAACTGTCAAAACAGTTAATACGGAACAAAGAAGCGTGCAGCATGGACTCACACGAAGACCTTATGTGTGACGGGCACTCTCTCCCCGCTCTCTCACTCCCCGCTCTCTCTCCACCCTCTCTCTCCACCCTCTCTCTCCACCCTCTCTCTCCACCCTCTCTCTCCACCCACTCACTCCCCCCTCTCTCTCTCCCCGCTCTCTCTACAACCCTCTCTCTCCACCCTCTCTCTCCCCGCTCTCTCTCCACACTCTCTCTCCCCCCCTCTCTCTCCCCCCTCTCTCTCCACCCTCTCTCTCTCCCCCAAACCCTCATCTCCATCTTGGGACAAAATCAAATCCTAACCCTGAGCTGAGACTTTGATGATGAGCCTCCTGGCTCCAGTGAAGGAGGAGGCACATTAAAGCAGGTCTCCTCCCCACAAAGGAGCTGGTGAAGAGGGGCAGCAGAGGCCTGGCGTGAGGAGAGAGGTGAATAATCTGAAGAGGAGTCTGTTTCCTCGGGTCCTCCTGCTCCCAGCCTGACAGCAGCCACAGACACCACGGGCAGGGCGGAGCCGCCACATGAAAGGAATACATCAGCTAGACAGGAAACAGCCGCTGTCGTTGTTGAGTAACACCGAGGAGAGAGAGAGGTGGGTGTTGACAGATAGATAGATATAGAAGCCAGCATGCCTTCCTCCCACACAAACTACATCTCCAACAGGTTCAACTGCCAGTGTTACACGTCTGCACCCGGCCTTACGAAGAAACAGAAACCACTCTGGGGAAATGTGTCCATGCGTTGGGTGTTCAGAGAGACTATAGTGGTCCAGCACTCAGCATCATCATCATCTCATCAACTCAGGACTCCCGCTGACCCAGGAGCAGCAGCACCAGGGGAGCAGCCCTGCGGCTGAGCTCCACGGGGAGGGCCCTCATCTGGACCTGGGCTGAGGCCAGGGGGAGGCCAGGGGGAGGCCAGGGGGCCCTCTGATTAAAGGTCTGTCAGCGGTGGGGCTGAGAGCTGGCACCAGCCGAGCCAGGAGGCCCAGCGTAGCGACGGGGGCCGTTAGCGTAGCGACGGGGGCCGTTAGCGTCGCCTGAGAGGATCCACATCTCATCCTCACACCCACTCCTCACATCAGATCAGGAGTGATCTGTCTGTCCCATCGTTAACCATTTCCACTAAGATCAACACATTTGTGATTAGTGTCTGAGTTAACATACTCTGAAAGGAGAGTATGTAGCTTGAGCTCAGTTTAAACTTAACTACACTAAAACAAAATGAAAATAAAAATGGTCAAATAAAAGATCTTAGACAGCATTTCTTCTTTTCATGTTTTCCTTCAGACTGCTCATGTCTGCTGTATCCCTGGCAACTAAGACAGGAAGTGAAGAGCATTCCTGGAAGAGAGGCAGCTATTCTGGGCTCGTCAATCTCTGCAGAAAGGAACTCCAAATAGAACACTATCATAGGAGGCACTGTTTGACTCATATTTGTCTGAGTAAGTGGGCCAGATGAGAGGTACTCTGTCCCCAGAGACACACACACACACACACACACTCACACACACACACACACACACACTCACACCACTCACACACTCACACACTCACACACTCACACACTCACACACTCACACACTCACACACTCACACACTCACACACTCACACCACACTCACACACTCACACACTCACACACTCACACACTCACACACTCACACCACTCACACACTCACACTCACACACTCACACACTCACACACTCACACACTCACACCACTCACACACTCACACACTCACACACTCACACACACCACACACTCACACACACACACACACACACACACACACACCACACACACACACACACACACACACTCTCACACACACACACCACACACACACACACACACACACACACACACACACACACATACACTCTCTCATTCCCCACCCTTATCCTATTATGGAGAGAGAGACACACACACACAGGGTACACATGCATTTAAATACTATGATGGTGAGTCCTGGTTTCGAATCCAGCTTGGGCCATTTCCTGAACGTCTTCCCCCCCCTCTCCCCCTGCTCTCCTCTCTCTCTCCCTGCTCTCCTCCCCCTGCTCTCCTCCCTCTCTCCCTGCTCTCCTCTTCCTGCTCTCCTCTCTCTCTCTCTCTCTCCCTGCTCCCTCTCTCCCTGCTCTCCTCTTCCTGCTCTCCTCTCTCTCTCTCTCTCTCTCTCTCTCCCTGCTCTCCTCTCTCTCTCGCTCTCCTCTCTCTCTCTTCCTCTGCTCTCCTCTCTCTCTCCCTGCTCTCCTCTTGCTCTCCCTGCTCTCCTCTCTCTCCCTCTGCTTTCCTCTTGCTCTCCTCTCTCTCTCTCTCCCTCTCCCTCTGCTCTCCTCTCCCTCTCCCTGCTCTCCTCTCTCTCTCGCTCTCCTCTCTCTCTCTTCCTCTGCTCTCCTCTCTCTCTCCCTGCTCTCCTCTTGCTCTCCCTGCTCTCCTCTCTCTCCCTCTGCTTTCCTCTTGCTCTCCTCTCTCTCTCTCTCCCTCTCCCTCTGCTCTCCTCTCCCTCTCCCTGCTCTTCTCTCTCTCTCTCCTCTCTCTCCCTCTGCTCTACTCTTGCTCTCCTCTCTCTCTCTCTCTCCCTCTCCCTCTGCTCTCCTCTCCCTCTCCCTGCTCTTCTCTCTCTCTCTCCTCTCTCTCCCTCTGCTCTACTCTTACTCTCCTCTCTCTCTCTCTCCTCTCTCTTTCTCTCTCTCCAACTGCCTGATAAATAAATAAAGCCCCCCCCCTCCATCAAAATAAATCCTGATAAAGCGCTCTGGTGTTGAGCAGGTTTAGCTCCTCTCAGGGAAGCTGTTTTCCTCTCAGGGACGTGCTATCACTCAGGAGATGAGAGTGGATGACCGTGTTTCTGCTGCTTCCCACCGTGGTGACGAGGCGGCAGGAGACTCACACAGACAGGCCGGACCAACACTGAGCTCTATTTATAGAAACTTTCATTTGAAGGCCACACCTACAAAGCCCTCTGTACACAGCCATATTCAGAACATGAGGTCACTATTTCCTGGTCACAACAGGTGAGGGATGCAGGTGCATCCTGGTTCACCTGGGGACCGACGTCAGCCTGAGTTCAAAGGTTAACTGATGATGTTATATGCATCTGGTAGTAGATATGACGAGCTGCTTTCACACTCTCACTCTCACACATGGACCAGCAGAGGGACGACCTCGTCACATGGACCAGCAGAGGGACGACCTCGTCACATGGACCAGCAGAGGGACGACCTCGTCACATGGACCAGCAGAGGGACGACCTCGTCACGACGTCACATGGACCAGCAGAGGGACGACCTCGTCTCATCCAGCCCTGTTCTCTCTCTGTACCGGCACAATACTACATCTTTCTGTCCTGAGTTAGTAACAAAACATCTTAGTCAGAGCTAATCTAGCCTTCAGAAACCTATTTACAGCTTTAGATTTCCTCAAGAACATAAATCAAAACAAGTGTCAAATATTCCTTTTATATTTGTGTTTGCTGTGGTGAATCACACATGACTACACTAGCATTAATAAGTCATATCACTCCAGGTATGAGTCATACAGGAGAGCTGGTGTGATGTCATGACCCTTTCCTAGGTTCACTCTTAAGAGGCGAAGAAGACTTCAAACCAGACCTGAACATTATCGGCATAGATAGAAGATAATCCCAAAAGATAAACCAGTTATTTTGTGTTATCTTTAAGAGCTGAATTGAGTCAAGTTGCAATTAAGAATTTAGTTATTAAGAAGTATTTAATAAGAAATGGAACTGACCTTTTAATAATATAGTATAATATAGTATAAACCCCCGGCTTTCTGAAAGCTGAAGCTGGTTTCAGAGTGTTTGTGTGGAGAGAGATCATGCAGATCTAAGATCAATTCACAGTCATTTCTTTTACAGATCCTAAACCGTTCTCTCCCGTGAATGTTAATACATATTAAAAAGATCTGCTTCCCAATAGAGCCTCACTTTAAATGTTAACTCATTTACATCTAGGATTAGAACCATTCAAACAGAAACACACCTACACCATCATGCACAATAAACACAATCCAGTCATTTAACCTGAATATATAAAGATGAGATGTTCCTTAAAAGTTTAAGGCAATAATATTATAAATCACAACACTGCTTTCGCAAAAAGAATGAGTACAACAAACACACAACATAGGCTAATCTTTCAGTTTACTAAATGCTTTCCTTCTAAGAGACAAGTAGTTGTATACAACCTGTGCGTGAGGTGCTCAACCATTCAAGATCTTCTCTGTGTGAAGCACATACAGCACCTGTGACTAAACAGACAGCACCCACTCCTTACCATAGAGAAGGGAGGAAGAGGGAGAGGAGGAAGGGGGAAGTAGGAGGTCCAATGTGATCGATTAACAACCACCCCCACCCCCACCCACCCCCATCCACACCCACCCCCATCCACACCCACGCTGGGGTGTGATCTATGGAGGGGGAGAGGGGGGAGAGGGGGCGAGTGGCAGAACGAGAGAGAGAGAGAGAGAGAGAGAGAGAGAGAGAGAGAGAGAGAGAGAGAGAGAGAGAGAGAGAGTAAGCTGTTGTTTTAAATAACTAGGAGGGTTAAACTGGATGAGATAACTCACTAAGCCAGGAGCCTGAGAGCTAGACCACACACAAACACACAAACACACAAATAACTCACTTTCAAACACACAGCCAGACATGCACACTCACTCAACAACAACAACATGTTTATTAAAGGATTAAAAAGTGAATTTGTTTCCCTCATTATTAAAAGGTGCTATTCACAGCTACATGCGTGATGTAACAGTTTCAGTCAACAGGTTGCTAACCTCCATGTTTCCATCACTACATACGACACAGTAGAGGTGGGTATCTGTTGGTACCTCACGATTCCATTCTTTGGGTCACGATACGATTAAAAATGATTGAACTATTTTTTTGATTCACGATTTTTAAGATTGTAATCAAATTTGTATTCAATATATGCTTACATTTGATTCCAGCTTGCTGTTTAGTGTTACTTCTTTCTATCTGACTGTGAGAGGCAGTTAAGTGTTGAAAAAAATCCCAATTCATCAAAACCTTGACATTTATTGTTTTTCTTCCAGTTTAGTAAACTCATAGTCATAAAAAGAAAACAAATAAATTATAATTTGTGAATCAATATGAATCCCTAGGGGACTGAATCGCAACTCAAATGTGAATCGATTCCCCCCCCACCCCTACTACACAGCCATACACATTATATACACAATATATGATATAAACATACAGCCATATATACAGTCCACCGTATAGCCATATCGCTAGATATATGATAGAAGCATATAGGAAGAGGGGCTCCACGTCAGTGATCTGAGAACATCTGATGGTTTGTTCAGCTGCGTTTTGTTCATGTCCACTTCATCACAGAGCCTGGAGATGAAACACGGCCTGGTAGCTCCACTCAAACACTACCATCATGCATTTCATTACCTCAAACACTCCCATCATGCATTTTATTACCTCAAACACTCCCATCATGCATTTCATTACCTCAAACACTCCCATCATGCATTTCATTACCACTTCAAGGTGCCTCAGCTGCTGCATTATGGATCAGTTATCTTTATCAAAAAAATAGTAGTCTGAAACATAACGACTTTTGCGTTTTAATTCTTGGGACTGTTCACAAACACAGCAGAGCCCTTCATAATCACCTGCTTGCAGCTCTGCCAACACAGTTACAAATTGGAGAAACACAAAACGCGTTTCCAAATGTATCCAATTACCAGGGGTTTGTGCAGAATAGGATTCTGTGGGTTGGCTTTGCCGTTACCATGGAGCAGGGGGCATGGTAACCAGACCAGCCAATTCAAAGCCAGGATCTTTTAGATGAATAGTCCCTTCCTAAATGAATGGTCTCCTCTTTCTCAAGACACCTGTTTTCCTCATGTGTTATAGTTGGGTGTGCTTTGCCTTGTATGCTCTCTAGTTTAGCTTGTTATTCACAAAAGCCACGCTAAAAAGGTACCCCAAAAAAGTGTCTTCACTTTCAGTGGTGGGAAGATACTGAAGACACCGTGTATGTTGACCTGGAGCGATCAGCTGCCTGAACGCTGCATCTCCCCCCACCACAGTTAACCTATCCTGGGGTAAAGAGCCTTCCTCACAGCCAGATGCTGATTAGACCGGAGATACCCGGTCCAGACTGCCTTCAGGCTGAGGGGGACATTCATTCTTTGTTCCTGGCTCTGTGTTCCTGGCTTTGTGTTGGGCTCTGTGTTCCTGGCTCTGTGTTCCTGGCTCTGTGTTCCTGGCTCTGTGTTGGGCTCTGTGTTCCTGGCTCTGTGTTCCTGGCTCTGTGTTCCTGGCTCTGTGTTCCTGGCTCTGTGTTCCTGGCTCTGTGTTCCTGGCTCTGTGTTCCTGGCTCTGTGTTCCTGGCTCTGTGTTCCTGGCTCTGTGTTCCTGGCTCTGTGTTCCTGGCTCTGTGTTCCTGGCTCTGTGTCCCTGGCTCTGTGTCCCTGGCTCTGTGTTCCTGGCTCTGTGTTCCTGGCTCTGTGTTCCTGGCTCTGTGTTCCTGGCTCTGTGTTCCTGGCTCTGTGTTCCTGGCTCTGTGTTCCTGGCTCTGTGTTCCTGGCTCTGTGTTCCTGGCTCTGTGTTCCTGGCTCTGTGTTCCTGGCTCTGTGTTCCTGGCTCTGTGTTCCTGGCTCTGTGTTCCTGGCTCTGTGTTCCTGGCTCTGTGTTGGGCTCTGTGTTCCTGGCTCTGTGTTGGGCTCTGTGTTCCTGGCTCTGTGTTCCTGGCTCTGTGTTCCTGGCTCGGTGTTGGGCTCTGTGTTCCTGGCTCTGTGTTCCTGGCTCTGTGTTGGGCTCTGTGTTCCTGGCTCTGTGTTCCTGGCTCTGTGTTGGGCTCTGTGTTCCTGGCTCTGTGTTCCTGGCTCTGTGTTCCTGGCTCTGTGTTCCTGGCTCTGTGTTCCTGGCTCTGTGTTCCTGGCTCTGTGTTCCTGGCTCTGTGTTCCTGGCTCTGTGTTCCTGGCTCTGTGTTCCTGGCTCTGTGTTCCTGGCTCTGTGTTCCTGGCTCTGTGTTCCTGGCTCTGTGTTCCTGGCTCTGTGTTCCTGGCTCTGTGTTGGGCTCTTCGCATGCGTCTAGTTCCAGGGCCAAAGGGAAGCTACTGCCCGATGCTTTGGGTATCTCCTCAGGTGTCCAGTGAACCGACACTGCTGTGGAGAGAGGGATGGATCCTGTTGTCAACTAGCTGAGACAAACAGACTTGGCTTCTGAATGATTTAGTCTGAATGATGTAAACACACAGTGAGGGCGAGGAGTGATTTAGGTCCACAAGCTGTCCCAGGTTTGACGATTCCGGTTGGTTGAGAGGAGAGACTCAGGAGTCTTATTAGGGGTCATAAGGTCAGACAGATCATCGCAATAATCCACATTAAAGGACGTTTAAAGAGGACTACTACATCTAAAAGCATGAAATTCATGTGAACTATTAAGAATCTTTTTCTGGAAAATCAAGTAAAAAATGTCTAAAAAGTGGTCATGTTATTCGTACGTAGCAATGCTACCATCTAGTGGGTTGAAAATGTTTCTTCGCTTCACACAGTACAAAGTAGAAAACGTTTTGGGATTTGACTGCTTGTTGTTTGTGTAGAAAGGATTCCAGCAGCTTTGAGGAAGGACAGTGTAGTAAGAAGGTGTTACCTGCGTGTGGCGTTGAGGGTTAGGATACAAGTTTAACTTCCTTGTTTCTATTTTTAGAAGCAGCCCTCTCATGACCTCCTCCTCCACGCTGTTCCCAAGTGAACATCCTTTAGCTGCTCTTCCATTTCTCCTTCGTGAGCGCCATCTCTCCTTCCTCCTCCAGGGGAGAGCCTCTTCCTCTCCTCCTCAAAGATCCTCTTCTTCTTTTATCTCGCCATTCCTCCACCCTTCCTCCGTCAGCTTCCAGCGGCTGTCCCAACTTCCTCTCGTCTCCATATCCCCCGTTTCAGAAAACCAGCAGTTCGCTCTTTCATTCCTTTCTTAGACGTTACCCTCTCCTCTCTCTCTCTCTCCCTCCCTCCCTCTCTCCGTCTCTCTCTCTCTCCCTCCCTCTCTCTCTCTCTACCTCTCTCTCTCTCCGTCTCTCTCTCAACCTTTCCCCCCAAAGTCCGAACCTCTTGTCGTTTTCTCATTCCTAGAGTAGCACACAGGAGAGGTGCCCTCCTGTATTTGCCCTGCTCCCCAAACACTCCTGTGCCTTACTCTGTGACAATGACCCTGCTCTATTAATAGAAACAGGGCAGCACAAAGATAGCCCAGGAAATGGGTCTGTGTAATCCCTGGGTCCTGACTGCGTCACCAGTGACACACACACTCACTCAATCTCACACACACACATGAACGCGAAATCACACAGTCAGGCCTGTGTAAGTGAACATACACACCAGCATAAAGGTCTTTATAGTCAGTTTCAGGTTTTGTTTGAACTCATCCAATACTAGTCAAGTTTGCCTTGGGGGAAGTAAAGCTAAATAGGAAGAAGAGTTTTTAAAATAAAATTACTGAAGTCCAAACTGTGTCTGTGTAGGATTAGTGTGTATCTGACAGTGTGAAGGTTTTGACATGTTTGCATGCTGTGCAGGACAGTAAATTAGCTGCAGCACACACAGTTCAGAGGGCAGGCTAGGATTTCGCCTGTGTGTGTGTGGTGTGTTAGCCTAGCATCTCTTTTAGGGCTCTGACACACTCACACTCACACACTCACACTCAAACTCACACTCACACACACACTCCTGTCCTGTCCGTGTTGTTGTTAGCAGTAGGCCTGTGTAGAGGCTGCATGAGAGAGGAAGAGACCAGCTGTCAACACACACACACACTCACACACCGTGGTCACTCAGAAGCCAGTAGGCTGAGTGCTGGATGTCAGAGGAGGCTTTATCATATTACACCAGCTTGGTGATGACTGGGAACCTTCCAAACCAACCTACAGGTGTAACATCACCACCATAAACCCACCAGAGACCCACCAGAGACCCACCACAGACCCACCAGAGACCCTCCACAGACCCACCAGAGACCCTCCACAGACCCACCAGAGACCCAGCAGAGACCCTCCACAGACCTACCAGAGACCCACCAGAGACCCACCAGAGACCCACCACAGACCCTCCACAGACCCTCCACAGACCCTCCACAGACCACCACAGACCCTCCAGAGACCCACCACAGACCCTCCACAGACCCACCAGAGACCCACCAGAGACCCTCCACAGACCCACCAGAGACCAAGCAGAGACCCTCCACAGACCCTCCAGAGACCCACCACAGACCCTCCAGAGACCCACCACAGACCCTCCAGAGACTCACCACAGACCCTCCAGAGACTCACCACAGACCCTCCAGAGACCCACCACAGACCCTCCAGAGACTCACCACAGACCCTCCACAGACCCACCAGAGACCCACCACAGACCCTCCAGAGACCCTCCACAGACCCACCAGAGACCCACCAGAGACCCACCACAGACCCACCAGAGACCCACCACAGACCCTCCACAGACCCACCAGAGACCCACCAGAGACCCACCACAGACCCACCAGAGACCCTCCAGAGACCCACCAGAGACCCTCCACAGACCCACCAGAGACCCACCACAGACCCACCAGAGACCCAGCAGAGACTTGCTACTCCTGACCTTGTATTTCAGGTCCCTCTGTGTGCATCAGGGGCATGGGTGGGGTGTGAGGGTTCTGGTGGACCAGGGTTAGTAGAATGCTATAGTAAAGGACACTTTGTTTCGTTATTAGCAGAGTCTCCTCAATATGTGTCTTCGAGTCACCACTACCCAAAACCAATGAAATGTCATTTCAGGTCAGAGTTTCCAAGTTAGCAGAGCACCGTTGTATAAAAAGACACATTGACTTAGTCACCTCTTCAATATGCAAAGATAGGTTGTGTTCTCTGTTCACAGCGTAGACAGGGATGACTAACCCTGTCAGGGGGGATAAGGACCGTGTGTTTTGACTCCCTGTCCCACGCTGGCTGAGTGGAGACACAGATCCAACCACTTGTCATGTCTGACTGGGTCTCCCGGAATCATTTGCATCGCACTAAAATCGAATCAAATGATCTGTGCTCGGATAAGCCTGCTTCGTTCAGGAACGACATCAACGCAAACACGCACATGCAAATGAACACAGGCACGCGACTGCAACCAGTAACCACAGTCACATTTGCACACCGATAAGCACATGCTCGCTCACTCACGCCAACACACTCTCATGCTTTTTACAGGACAACAGATGATCAAGAGGACGTAGTGCATGGTGTGTGTGTGCGTCCAACACCAGACCTCTTCAAGTCTTTAGATGAATGATCTCATGATGGCACACATGGAGTGAACATCATGCACCAGGGAACCTGGGGAGAGGAGGATGCTCCTCACTGCTCCCTGGTTGGACGATATCAAACATACTGATAAGTCTTCTTTGGCCGCTGCAGGCTCGTATGGAATGCTTTGTCATCTCAAATGATTTGTCCGCCACAAACGAACAAAACATCGTGCTGCTACTTCCGCTGAGCTGAAGGGACTGTTCATCTGCTAGTTATTAGCATACCGCTAGATAACGTTCATCTGCTAGTTATTAGCATACCGCGCTATCTAGATAACCTTCCTCTGCTAGATGTGTTCAGCAGGGTTAGAGATCAAATCACGTCTCTGCATCATTAGAGAACCTTGGCTTGATCCCACAGTGTCTATAACGGTGTGTCATCACTTGTTACCTCAGAACCCTTTCCTACCTCACACACGTGCATACAGATGTCTTCTGATACACGACCCCAGTACTCGACCCCACTGGTTACACTCATACTATGCTGGATGTTATACTGTTTTGGGACAACCAACATTTTCAGTAAATGCATTTATAGTGTTGCTATACTTTAGTAATCCATGTCCAGTATAGTGTCTGGTGATGCATATCGTACTGCCCGGTGCATGTTGATACCCCGGCCAGGGCTCAACGTTCAGTGTTTCCCACACATAGACTCATTTGTGGCGGTGCGCCACAGAATCAACACCGGCCGCCACATATTGCGTTTGGTTATAAATGTGTTTTTAACGCTATCTAAAACACGCAGCGTATTGGTTCAGCTGCATTTCCTTTACAGTACACACTGTATCTGTCATGAAGCATCACACTGTATCTGTCATGAAGCATCATGAAGCATCACACACTATCTGTCATGAAGCATCACACAGTATCTGTCATGAAGCATCATGAAGCATCACACAGTATCTGTCATGAAGCATCATGAAGCATCACACAGTATCTGTCATGAAAAATCACACTGTATCTGTCATGAAGCATCACACAGTATCTGTCATGAAGCATCACACACTATCTGTCATGAAGCATCACACAGTATCTGTCATGAAGAATCACACTGTATCTGTCATGAAGCATCACACAGTATCTGTCATGAAGCATCACACACTATCTGTCATGAAGCATCACACAGTATCTGTCATGAAGCATCATGAAGCATCACACACTATCTGTCATGAAGCATCACACAGTATCTGTCATGAAGAATCACACTGTATCTGTCATGAAGCATCACACTGTATCTGTCATGAAGCATCACACTGTATCTGTCATGAAGCATCACACAGTATCTGTCATGAAGCATCATGAAGCATCACACAGTATCTGTCATGAAGCATCACACACTATCTGTCATGAAGCATCATGAAGCATCACACTGTATCTGTCATGAAGCATCACACTGTATCTGTCATGAAGCATCACACTGTATCTGTCATGAAGCATCACACACTATCTGTCATGAAGCATCACACAGTATCTGTCATGAAGCATCACACAGTATCTGTCATGAAGCATCATGAAGCATCACACAGTATCTGTCATGAAGCATCACACACTATCTGTCATGAAGCATCACACAGTATCTGTCATGAAGCATCACACACTATCTGTCATGAAGCATCACACACTATCTGTCATGAAGCATCACACAGTATCTGTCATGAAGAATCACACTGTATCTGTCATGAAGCATCACACAGTATCTGTCATGAAGCATCACACAGTATCTGTCATGAAGCATCACACAGTATCTGTCATGAAGCATCATGAAGCATCACACACTATCTGTCCTGAAGCATCATGAAGCATCACACACTATCTGTCCTGAAGCATCATGAAGCATCACACACTATCTGTCATGAAGCATCATGAAGCATCACACACTATCTGTCATGAAGCATCACACACTATCTGTCATGAAGCATCACACAAGCACATCCAGGACCCCCTCACATCCAGACCCCCTCACATCCAGGACCCCCTCACATCCAGGACCCCCTCACACCCAGGAGGGGGTCGTAAGGTGGTCTGGACATGCTGGGGGACACCTTAACCAGGACCCAGCCTGCTGTTGTGAAGCACAGTGTGCGTCCAGTCTGGTAGAAGGAAGGCTGCTTGTTGTGAGGGAGCTGTTGGTGCTAAGATGGATCTTTAACAGTCGTCCTGCAGTCAGAAGATAAACTACTGCTCTGAAAGGTCACTTCCTGTCCCGAGGACCCATCCTCAGGAGAACAGGAACAGTTTAAGTGGCTGCATGCTGGTTTCAATCAGAACTGCCATGATCATGTTTACACACTATCTTTGTTATACTGCCTATGCAAAACATATTTTTTCTTTTAGCAGACTAGCAAACAGTTGTACAAGTTGAAGACAGTGTTGTGGAAACTGAGCAGGATTCTCCTGTGTTGCTTAACAGACCACTTCCTACATGCTGTCATTTTGGGCGAGTTGAGAGCTAATGACATTCAGAAGTGTTCTTCCTACTCCGTGCCCCAATCACGCAGACAGACAAAGCTGTTCTCTAGAAGCTTCCATGTCACTGACCAGGCGCTCATCCTGGAGTACTGCGTTACAACGTGCACGGCCACAACACACCCAACCACTATCAACACGGCACACTTCATTGGAAAGACTTCAGAGTCAAACATATCCAACTTAAACTTCAAGATTGTGGAGAATCCTCCTTCTAATCCTACACCCTCATGTGCTGCCAAGGTAGAGAAGAAACCAATGTACTGCCATCTCCATACCATCCCAACAGAGTGTACTACCATCATACCATCCCAACAGAGTGTACTACCATCTCCATACCATCCCAACAGAGTGTACTACCATCTCTATACCATCCCAACAGAGTGTACTACCATCTCCATACCATCCCAACAGAGTGTACTACCATCTCCATACCATCCCAACAGAGTGTACTACCATCTCTATACCATCCCAACAGAGTGTACTACCATCATACCATCCCAACAGAGTGTACTACCATCTCCATACCATCCCAACAGAGTGTACTACCATCTCCATACCATCCCAACAGAGTGTACTACCATCTCCATACCAGCCCAACAGAGTGTACTACCATCTCCATACCAGCCCAACAGAGTGTACTACCATCATACCAGCCCAACAGAGTGTACTACCATCATACCAGCCCAACAGAGTGTACTACCATCTCTATACCATCCCAACAGAGTGTACTACCATCATACCATCCCAACAGAGTGTACTACCATCTCCATACCATCCCAACAGAGTGTACTACCATCTCTATACCATCCCAACAGAGTGTACTACCATCTCCATACCATCCCAACAGAGTGTACTACCATCTCCATACCATCCCAACAGAGTGTACTACCATCATACCATCCCAACAGAGTGTACTACCATCTCCATACCATCCCAACAGAGTGTACTACCATCTCCATACCAGCCCAACAGAGTGTACTACCATCTCTATACCATCCCAACAGAGTGTACTACCATCTCCATACCATCCCAACAGAGTGTACTACCATCTCCATACCATCCCAACAGAGTGTACTACCATCATACCATCCCAACAGAGTGTACTACCATCATACCATCCCAACAGAGTGTACTACCATCTCCATACCAGCCCAACAGAGTGTACTACCATCTCCGTACCATCCCAACAGAGTGTACTACCATCATACCATCCCAACAGAGTGTACTACCATCTCCGTACCATCCCAACAGAGTGTACTACCATCTCCGTACCATCCCAACAGAGTGTACTACCATCATACCAGCCCAACAGAGTGTACTACCATCTCTATACCATCCCAACAGAGTGTACTACCATCTCCATACCATCCCAACAGAGTGTACTACCATCTCCACACCAGCCCAACAGAGTGTACTACCATCTCTATACCATCCCAACAGAGTGTACTACCATCTCCATACCATCCCAACAGAGTGTACTACCATCTCCGTACCATCCCAACAGAGTGTACTACCATCTCCGTACCATCCCAACAGAGTGTACTACCATCATACCATCCCAACAGAGTGTACTACCATCTCCGTACCATCCCAACAGAGTGTACTACCATCTCCGTACCATCCCAACAGAGTGTACTACCATCTCCATACCATCCCAACAGAGTGTACTACCATCTCCATACCAGCCCAACAGAGTGTACTACCATCATACCAGCCCAACAGAGTGTACTACCATCTCCATACCAGCCCAACAGAGTGTACTACCATCTCCATACCAGCCCAACAGAGTGTACTACCATCTCTGTACCATCCCAACAGAGTGTACTACCATCATACCAGTCCAACAGAGTGTACTACCATCTCCATACTAGCCCAACAGAGTGTACTACCATCTCCATACCAGCCCAACAGAGTGTACTACCATCTCCATACCAGCCCAACAGAGTGTACTACCATCTCCATACCAGCCCAACAGAGTGTACTACCATCTCCATACCATCCCAACAGAGTGTACTACCATCTCCATACCATCCCAACAGAGTGTACTACCATCATACCAGCCCAACAGAGTGTACTACCATCTCTATACCATCCCAACAGAGTGTACTACCATCTCCATACCAGCCCAACAGAGTGTACTACCATCATACCAGCCCAACAGAGTGTACTACCATCATACCATCCCAACAGAGTGTACTACCATCATACCAGCCCAACAGAGTGTACTACCATCTCCATACCAGCCCAACAGAGTGTACTACCATCATACCATCCCAACAGAGTGTACTACCATCTCCATACCAGCCCAACAGAGTGTACTACCATCTCCATACCAGCCCAACAGAGTGTACTACCATCTCTGTACCATCCCAACAGAGTGTACTACCATCATACCATCCCAACAGAGTGTACTACCATCTCCATACCAGGCCAACAGAGTGTACTACCATCTCCATACCAGCCCAACAGAGTGTACTACCATCTCTGTACCATCCCAACAGAGTGTACTACCATCATACCAGCCCAACAGAGTGTACTACCATCATACCAGCCCAACAGAGTGTACTACCATCTCCATACCAGCCCAACAGAGTGTACTACCATCTCCATACCAGCCCAACAGAGTGTACTACCATCTCCATACCAGCCCAACAGAGTGTACTACCATCTCTGTACCATCCCAACAGAGTGTACTACCATCATACCAGTCCAACAGAGTGTACTACCATCTCCATACCAGCCCAACAGAGTGTACTACCATCTCCATACCAGCCCAACAGAGTGTACTACCATCTCCATACCAGCCCAACAGAGTGTACTACCATCTCCATACCAGCCCAACAGAGTGTACTACCATCTCCATACCATCCCAACAGAGTGTACTACCATCTCTGTACCATCCCAACAGAGTGTACTACCATCATACCATCCCAACAGAGTGTACTACCATCTCCATACCAGCCCAACAGAGTGTACTACCATCTCCATACCAGCCCAACAGAGTGTACTACCATCTCTGTACCATCCCAACAGAGTGTACTACCATCATACCAGCCCAACAGAGTGTACTACCATCATACCAGCCCAACAGAGTGTACTACCATCTCCATACCAGCCCAACAGAGTGTACTACCATCTCCATACCAGCCCAACAGAGTGTACTACCATCTCCATACCAGCCCAACAGAGTGTACTACCATCTCTGTACCATCCCAACAGAGTGTACTACCATCATACCAGTCCAACAGAGTGTACTACCATCTCCATACCAGCCCAACAGAGTGTACTACCATCTCCATACCAGCCCAACAGAGTGTACTACCATCTCCATACCAGCCCAACAGAGTGTACTACCATCTCCATACCAGCCCAACAGAGTGTACTACCATCTCTGTACCATCCCAACAGAGTGTACTACCATCTCCATACCATCCCAACAGAGTGTACTGCCATCTCCATACCAGCCCAACAGAGTGTACTACCATCTCTATACCATCCCAACAGAGTGTACTACCATCTCCATACCAGCCCAACAGAGTGTACTACCATCTCCATACCAGCCCAACAGAGTGTACTACCATCATACCAGCCCAACAGAGTGTACTACCATCTCTATACCATCCCAACAGAGTGTACTACCATCTCCATACCAGCCCAACAGAGTGTACTACCATCTCCATACCAGCCCAACAGAGTGTACTACCATCATACCAGCCCAACAGAGTGTACTGCCATCATACCATCCCAACAGAGTGTACTGCCATCTCCATACCAGCCCAACAGAGTGTACTACCATCTCCATACCAGCCCAACAGAGATCCAGGAAGTTACCGTACAGACGGGTTTAGCTCACAAAGCAAAACACTAAGGTGACCTCCACCTGTTTGTGTCTCATTCTGAAGTGGTTGTGGAGAAACGCAGCCCTGAAGGCCTCTCCCTCTGTCCTCCACCTTCTCCCTCTGTCCTCCACCT
The DNA here is from genome assembly GCA_903064625.1 of Mallotus villosus. Taxonomy (NCBI): domain Eukaryota; kingdom Metazoa; phylum Chordata; class Actinopteri; order Osmeriformes; family Salangidae; genus Mallotus; species Mallotus villosus. Next base: position 70,657 of record CAEFZP010002380.1, on the reverse strand, counting down.
TCTCCCTCTGTCCTCCACCTTCTCCCTCTGTCCTCCACCTTCTCCCTCTGTCCTCCACCCTCTCCCTCTGTCCTCCACCTTCTCCCTCTGTCCTCCACCCTCTCCCTCTGTCCTCCACCCTCTCCCTCTGTCCTCCACTCTCTCCCTCTGTCCTCCACCCTCTCCCTCTGTCCTCCACCCTCTCCCTCTGTCCTCCACCCTCTCCCTCTGTCCTCCACCCTCTCCCTCTGTCCTCCACCCTCTCCCTCTGTCCTCCACCCTCTCCCTCTGTCCTCCACCCTCTCCCTCTGTCCTCCACCCTCTCTCTCTGTCCTCCACCCCCCTCCCTCTGTCCTCCACCCTCTCCCTCTGTCCTCCACCCTCTCTCTCTGTCCTCCACCCTCTCCCTCTGTCCTCCACCTTCTCCCTCTGTCCTCCACCCTCTCCCTCTGTCCTCCACCCTCTCCCTCTGTCCTCCACCCAGATCCTCTCCCTCACCGGAGACCGTCAGACTGAAGTCTCTTCTCTGCATCAGAGGCTCCCAGAAGGTCCTAAAAATGACCGTTTTTAATTAATTGCTCCAATCCATTAAAGGCTGCTATATTTAGCAAACCACAGGAGATCACAGCGAGATTAATGTACCTGCTGGATACATTTCAATATGTTACCTTTGAATTCACAACATCTTGAGTATAGGTTTCTAGGATCTCATATTGAAAGATTACAATATGGCGTTTGTGGTGGAAATGCTGACGATACTGTGTACTTTGAATAGTCAAGATGCCGGCTTAATACGATGTATTTATTACGTACGGTACATCAGCAAACAGAGCACTCTGGGAGCAGTCATGACAGATGACATCAATATAAACGTCTGTCACTTAGTGACAGCTGAAACCTGATGTCCACAGATCTTCTCCAGGTCATGGAGTCAGAAACCTCAGTTAACCAATCCAAAAACCGTTAACCCTTAAAGATGCTGTAAAGTGGAATTGAAAATGAGTTTTAAGTTCATCACACCACAGAAGAATGTGTTGTTAACTACCCATACAAATTCGAATGAAAAAAAACAACTGACAAGTATGTTAAATTAGACTTTGAAATCGTGAGAAAATCTGAAGGAGCTGAAGCTCCGCCCCCTCAAATGTATTGAATTTAGCAACAACAGCAACACTAGCTAAATCAATTGCAGATATATCAGAACAGACCTACCCGCAGTCTCTGAGTGTTTTATTATTTCTTTGTCTTTGCATCGTACCAGCTGAGTAACAGAATGCAACCGTCTGTGATCTGACGTAGATAGGTTGGGTTTTGCCCGACCTAAACAAAACCTGAGCTGAAAACGGGTGAGAAACTGTTCACCGGTCTAACTCCACATTTCTGTGCGACAAAGTTTTAGAGCTTTGAACATGCTTTCAGGAACTCATTTCACACGTATATAATGTACTGAGAAGCAAATCATGGAATTTGATTTACAGCACCTTTAAGGCACCCCAGGTTTGATGTCTCTAGATATACTCCCCTGGTCAAACTCATCTCCATCGTACAGATAGAACCCTGGTCAACCTCATCTCCATCGTATAGATAGAACCCTGGTCAAACTCATCTCCATCGTACAGATAGAAGGCCATATAAGATGCTTCACAGACCCTCCCACCAATCCCACAGGGCAGTCAGCACCTCAGGTCAACAGATAGAAGGCCATCTAAAGCCTTCTGCTAACCCTTTACAACGTCTCAACCTTCTCCCCCTTTTGACCTTCAGGACTTAAACTCAGACGTCTCAGGACGTCAATGCAAGGAGCTTACAGATGACCACTTCAAAAAACAACAACATACATTGTACATATATGCCCTCAGCTTTCACACGTTTCAACTGAGACTGTAAGAGACACCGTCTGCTCCAACACACGCACAGACCTGCGGCCCTAGTCAGGCTCCCTGGACGGTCTAGAGAAGCCCGACTTGTTTGGTCATTCTGGTCATTTGAACATGAAAAGGCTCTGAAGCGCTTTGGTTGTGGTGTGAAGAGCCTGGTGATGAGGAGGAAGCGGCCATGAGGAACAGAAGCAGGACGTGATGCAAGATAGTTACTGAGCTCTGAGGGAAACCCTGGTCCTCACTGGGTCCTGACACTACAGACACTCTGAAATGGACCTGTTATTCGTTTTGTTCTGTGAGACAAACTAAAAAGAGCCCTTTGTTTGCTGGGTCAATGAGCCCGAGTGAACGGGTGCTGGACAAGTTACTGCTGACCCATGGAAATAAAACTCTCACATCAAAACATGTCCATGTCATGTCATACCCCAGGGACTATCAGTAGTTTGTATTTCTGCCAATGGTATGAAACAAGCTCGTTTTTAGACACGGCACCACAGCAAGAATTACTAAGATAAATAAAATGTAAAAAAAAAGTGCCCAAAGAAGATTACTGGAACATAGTGCAAATGTTCCATAACTGCTTTGTGTAGGTTGTGAGGCGATGATTCAGAGGACACGTAACGCGTTCCTAAAGTGGCAGAGAGGTTTGCTGCAGCGTGGAGGTAACGCCTGAGACACCTGAGCTTCCACACAGGCTCACTCACCTCCTGCAGAACATGCTCAGCCCCGTGAAGGTTCACTCACCTCCTGCAGAACATGCTCAGCCCCGTGAAGGTTCACTCACCTCCTGCAGAACATGCTCAGCCCCGTGAAGGTTCACTCACCTCCTGCAGAACATGCTCAGCCCGGTGAAGGTTCACTCACCTCCTGCAGAACATGCTCAGCCCCGTGAAGGTTCACTCACCTCCTGCAGAACATGCTCAGCCCCGTGAAGGTTCACTCACCTCCTGCAGAACATGCTCAGCCCCGTGAGGGTTCACTCACCTCCTGCAGAACATGCTCAGCCCGGTGAAGGTTCACTCACCTCCTGCAGAACATGCTCAGCCCCGTGAAGGTTCTGCTGTGGGCGCAGCGTGCGGGCGGGGCGGCGGGGGGCAGGTCGGCACCGGAGGAGGAGGAAGACGAGAGGGCAGAGTTGGAGGGGAAGGGGGTAGCTCCTGCTCCATGATCCTCCCCAGGAGTTTCCATGTCTGCTGGGCTGCTTCTCCCCGCGCTTCCTTCACACGCACGGCTCTCCTACGAGCTACGACCCTCTGGGCTCTCACAAGGCGCACAGCTCTCCTACGAGCACTCCTCTCACAAGGCGCACAGCTCTCCTACGAGCACTCCTCTTGGCTCTCGCAAGGCGCACAGTCCACACACCCCCAGGCAGGGCAGAAATAAGCCATTACCGATAAAAAATCCTCAACAACTTACTGTGCTTCCCCCATGCAGAAGGAGGAGGAGAACGTGAGGGGAAAAACAGGAAATTGACAATTACTCTTCAGTGTCTCTGTATAGTTTTTCACACATTCAGTTTTTTCACACACGACCGCAAGTCGCTGGTAACTTTCCCCAGGTCAACCGTTCGCTCCTCCTCAGTTGTGATTGTCGGCAAGTCGCTCAACTCTTCACCAGGAAGTGGACTTCTGTCGGGCTGCAGCTTTGAAAGTGTTTCTCCTGCGCTCCACACGCGAGCTGGGGGGAGGGTCTCCTAGCTGGCTTCCTCACCCTGCAACCCCCTCAAAGAGGAAGCCTCTCGACCCGCTCGCATGCTCATGTTTCCTGGACAAGCTGCTTGCTCTGTGCCTGCTTCTGGTTCTCCCACCACCAGAACACACACACTCTCTCTCTCTCTGGCTTACCCAATATGGGACAGCATCACCCAATCCAGGAAGTGTTGAACCCCAGCTGAAGCAACAAGACTCGCCTGCCTTCCCTACCTGCGGCTTCTCCTGCTCACACCTTCACTACCTGCGGCTTCTCCTGCTCACACCTTCCCTACCTGCGGCTTCTCCTGCTCACACCTTCCCTACCTGCGGCTTCTCCTGCTCACACCTTCACTACCTGCGGCTTCTCCTGCTCACACCTTCACTACCTGCGGTTTCTCCTGCTCACACCTTCTCTCTCTTGCCTCGGTCATGCCTCTCTCTCACACATACTTTTATCTCCGCTCTGTTGCTCTCCCTCTCTTTCTCTCTGTCCCTCCCTCCTTCCTTCACGGTCTCTCCCATTGGCCGAGAGAGGGATGCGTTCACGTTGCCACCTATTGGTGGATGACAAGATGTGTGTAAGTTGAGCAGTGTGGAAATGGGAAGGAATTTAACACATTGTCTTCCCAGGTTGCAGTAGTGATACCAGTGGTGAGGAGGTAGAATACACAGTCCACCCAGCAGTAGACTGGGCCCAACTACAGGTGCGCCAGATTGACGTTAACGAGACCAAGGGTTTCAGTTTCTGACTGAACATGTTCAGACGTCTATTTATATGGAAAACTTTATGACATTCTTTCTGTATGTCATAAAGAAAGAATGCTTGCAACCCATCATGGTCTCTCTAGCTGCATGTCTCCCTGCTGGTCCAGAGTGTCTCTAGATGCATGTCTCTCTGCTGGTCCAGAGTGTCTCTAGCTGCATGTCTCTCTGCTGGTCTAGAGTGTCTCTAGCTGCATGTCTAGCTGCATGTCTCTCTGCTGGTCCAGAGTGTCTCTAGCTGCATGTCTCCCTGCTGGTCCAGAGTGTCTCTAGCTGCATGTCTCTCTGCTGGTCCAGAGTCTTCCTCTCACTCAGATCACATTTCCAGCGTTCCTCTCGTGAGCCTCTACAACGTGCTCTGCTCTCCCTCCCACGTCCCCCTTTACATAAAGCCTGGTGAGGAGAGCCCACGCCATCCAGCCCAGTGTGAGCGAGCGTGAGGCCGCAGCCAGGCTGAGGGCCCCCCGCGCCGGGGCCAGGCCCACGCAGAGAGCAGCTCCACCAGCGCGTGGCCGTGGGACCCCCGGGGGCCTCGCTGGGGGCAGGAGGTCAGGGCGGAGCGTGCTCTGAAGGATGTGCCAAAGTTATTTTTCGACAGCTAATTAAAATGAGAGTTGCAGTGGGTGGTGTGTTGGTTCAGCATGATGATGATGATGAGGATCGTAGTTTCACTTACCAAACGTGCTCTCGCTCTGTCTCCCTCCCTCTCCCTCTCTCTCTCCTCTCTCTCTCCCTCCTCTCCCTCTCCCTCTCCTCTCCCTCTCCCTCTCTCTCTCCCTCCCTCTCCCTCTCTCTCTCCCTCTAGTCTCTCTGCAGAAAATGTGCAGCTCTCATCTGGTTGTGCTATTCTTACTCTCTATTTTGTGTCACCATCATTATTGCGTAACATCACAGGGGTTGTGGCCCCTCCAGAGATGGTGTGGCGCCCCAGTTTCCTTGTAGATTAAAGGTTGTCATGGCAGCTAAACTGTCCCAGATTACAGGCTGCCCCAAGATGTCAGAACTAGTACTGATGTTGACAGTTTCAGACATGTGATGAGGCTTCAGCTGGTTTTGACAACACACCTGAACAAGGCAGAGAGTCAGACTGTGACACAGCTGGTCATGGCAGAGACCCAGACAGAGCAGGTCTGCTGGAACAGGTGCAGAGCAGGTCTGCTGGACCAGTGGCAGAGCAGGTCTGCTGGACCAGTGGCAGAGCAGGTCTGCTGGACCAGTGGCAGAGCAGGTCTGCTGGACCAGTGGCAGAGCAGGCTGCTGGACCAGTGGAGCAGTCTGTGGAACAGTGGAGCAGGTCTGCTGGAACAGGTGCAGAGGGGCCGCCATGTTCTGATAGAATGCTAGCGCAGCTACAAGTCTCTCAGCTTCTGGTCCATCACACGACGGGTGGAACAGGAGCACCAGCTCCAGCGTTTGGGGGGCACGTCTGGCACGTCTGGCACGTGGCAAACGTCTGGCACGTCTGGCACGTCTGGCAAACGTCTGGCACGTCTGGCAACGTCTGGCAAACGTCTGGCACGTCGGGGGGAAACAGACACTCAAGATGGTTTGGAGCTCCATCTAGTGAAGACTCGGGGTAATTCTCGTGTTGGGGTTAACGTGTTGAGGCCAATTAAGGACTACTTTCTTATTTAGTTTTCTGAGTCAAAGCAAAATAAGATCTGAAGGCCAACGCCGGCAGCCTGAAGCCAGCCAGTCAGCCAGTCAGCCAGTCAGTCAGCCAGTCAGCCAGCCAGGAGCAGTCAGGCTGACAGAACAGGGGGCAGGAAGGGAAGAACTCCTAAATGAAATACAGAAGAAGTTCCAACAGCCAAGCTAGTAACCAAGCTGGAGAGCCTAACAGGGGAGCTGCCTGGATGATCTGCTTTTACAGCAAGAAAAATCCATATCATCTTTTTTTAATATATATATATATTATACACCCACTCATAAACCCACACGGATAGAAGAGACTAGAGAACGTAAGCATTTCACTGCAGCAGCAAGACACAAGGACTGGACATATGTAGTAATGGTTAGGAGGTTAGGTTTGCGTCGGAACTATCTTCTCATAGATGGATCAACATCTTTACTATAAAAAATACTAAAGTAATTTGAAAGTAGTAGGTATTAAATCAAGTCAGATGTTAGAATGTGACAAACACACGTGTCACATGTGTGTGTCGGCTGTGAGAGCAAATCCCTTTAGTTTCTTCATGTCTGTGACCCTTTGAGACACCTTGTTAGACCAGATCAGCGTCTCCTGGAGACGGAAAGGTTCAACAGCATCCTCAGGAGAGCTACAGGCCTGTGATCCTTCTCTTTTGACTTCTTATTAACAAACTTCCTCTTGCTTCTCAACAAATGCATCCCTTAAAAAAGGTCATCTAGCAGTACAAAAGTATTTCTACTGTAGTTTTAGAGAGAGAGAGAGAGAGAGAGAGAGAGAGAGAGAGAGGCAGAGAAGAGAGAGAGGCAGAGAGAGAGGCAGAGAGAGAGGCGGGAGAGAGGGCAGAGAGAGAGAGGGAGAGGGGTAGAGAGAGCAGAGAGAGAGAGAGCAGAAGAGAGAGAGAGAGAGAGAGAGGGGGGGTAGAGAGAGAGGCAGAGAGCAGAGAGTAGAGAGAGGGGTAGAGAGAGAGAGCAGAGAGAGAGAGAGAGAGATAGGGAGAGACAGTAGAGAGGGAGAGGGCAGAGAGAGTAGAACTTCATTACATTCCTGGGTGGAAAATCAACTGTTCAATCAACAGCAGAAATATCATCATCCACACAGCTCAGTAAAAATACCAAAAATATGCATATTTCAAAAGCAGCAACTGGTTGCTCTAGCATGACGCTCTAGCATGATGCCATCATCCGCCTTTTTGACCAACTTCCTTTCCGTCACATGTCCCAATCTGGTGATATGTGAAAGTGAGGATAAGGAATCCATTCAGAGTGAGCGTCTGTTCAGCCTGTCTGCCACGAGGTCACATGGGCTCCTGCTGTTGAGAGTCAGGATGTGATCAATAGGCCACATTTCAGGCCCTCTGTGACAAGCCATGGGTTGGTGACGAGGGACCGCATGAGTGTATCTGTGACCCCCGCCTGGCAGGAGCTGTCCGTGTGTGTCTGCTGCCGTGTGTGTCCGTGTGTGTCTGCTGCCGTGTGTGTCTGCTGCCGTGTTCATCCAACAGCAGCTCTATTTCAGTCCTGCCACCCAGCCTGGAGGCTACCCTGATGGAGGAGGGCTGGCCGTGATGGAGGAGGGCTGGCCGTGATGGAGGAGGGCTGGGTGCTGGGTGGTGGGTGGTGGGTGGTGGGTGGTGGGTGGGTGTGCAACAGACAGCACCACAGTGCTGCACCACAGTGCTGCAAACAGCCAGAGATCTCTCAACACATCCACACACACGGACACGGACAACTATCCCTTCTGATGAGTCGTTAAAGCAGAGCCTGGTGGTGGTACAATACCCTCCCCCCCCTCCCCCCCTCCCTCCCCCCCCCCTCCCTCCCTCCCCCCTCGTCTCCTGAAAGGCCGGCCAGGGGTTTCATGATTTGACATTTCGTTTTTATTTTTCGTCATGAATTAGAACAATCGATTTGTTCTATTTCTGACCAGTTCCCTTCCAGTAAGCTTGTCATCTCCCTGTCATGGCACAGCAGCACAGCCAGCCAACCCAGCTGGACGCATCACACGTAACTAACCCACCGTCTGCTGTGCGGTGACACCATCACACGTAACTAACCCACCGTCTGCTGTGCGGTGACACCATCACACGTAACTAACTCACCGTCTGCTGTGGGGTGACACCATCACACGTAACTAACTCACCGTCTGCTGTGGGGTGACACCATCACACGTAACTAACCCACCGTCTGCTGTGGGGTGACACCATCACACGTAACTAACTAACCCACCGTCTGCTGTGGACTGTTCTGACACCATCACACTGAAGGGGAAACTGAGAGGGAGCTGAACACAGCTGCAGATGAAAACAGTCACGTGCAGATTGTGTGTTTCCTGACTGTTCAACTCCAACCACATCAAACGGAACAGAGCAGCATTATGACATCACAACACACCACACAACTCTCTGGAAATAACTTGTCATTGGTAAAGCTTATGAACTTATTACGACACATTTGCAACATCTATTCTTAGATGATAATCGTAAACGTATGTGGTAGCTGCACTCTGCTCACTGATACCAAACACACACTAGACATGTACTAGTATGTGCGAACCCCCCCCCCTCCCCCCCCCTCAGTGTGCTGTGGAGTAGAGGAGCAGGGAGTTGGAACATGCTGAAGTACTGCTGTGTCCACTACTGTGTGGGCTGAAGCATCAATCCATATCCCTCCTTCTCTCAGCCATGCAGGCTGGATGCATAGCAGAACACCGTCATCATCGAGTCTTACGTAAGGACTGGGCCTCCAGGAGAGAGCAGGACTACCTGGGCCTCCAGGAGTGGAGCAGGACTACCTGGGCCTCCAGGAGGGAGCAGGACTACCTGGGCCTCCAGGAGGGAGGAGGACTACCTGGGCCTCCAGGAGGGGAGCAGGACTACCTGGGCCTCAAGGAGGGGAGGAGGACTACCTGGGCCTCAAGGAGAGAGCAGGACTACCTGGGCCTCCAGGAGAGAGCAGGACTACCTGGGCCTCCAGGAGGGAGCAGGACTACCTGGGCCTCCAGGAGGGGAGCAGGACTACCTGGGCCTCAAGGAGGGGAGGAGGACTACCTGGGCCTCAAGGAGAGAGCAGGACTACCTGGGCCTCCAGGAGGGAGCAGGACTACCTGGGCCTCCAGGAGGGAGGAGGACTACCTGGGTCTCCAGGATGGAGGAGGACTACCTGGGCCTCAAGGAGGGGAGCAGGACTACCTGGGTCTCCAGGAGGGGAGGAGGACTACCTGGGCCTCAAGGAGGGGAGCAGGACTACCTGGGCCTCCAGGAGGGGAGGAGGACTACCTGGGCCTCCAGGAGTGGAGGAGGGCTACCTGGGCCTCCAGGAGGGGAGCTGGACTACCTGGGCCTCCAGGAGGGGAGCAGGACTACCTGGGCCTCCAGGAGAGCGCAGGACTACCTGGGTCTCCAGGAGGGGAGCAGGACTACCTGGGCCTCAAGGAGGGAGCAGGACTACCTGGGCCTCCAGGAGAGAGCAGGACTACCTGGGTCTCCAGGAGGGGAGCAGGACTACCTGGGTCTCCAGGAGGGAGCAGGACTACCTGGGTCTCAAGGAGGGGAGGAGGACTACCTGGGCCTCCAGGAGGGAGCAGGACTACCTGGGTCTCAAGGAGGGGAGCAGGACTACCTGGGCCTCCAGGAGGGAGCAGGACTACCTGGGCCTCCAGGAGGGAGCAGGACTACCTGGGTCTCAAGGAGGGGAGGAGGACTACCTGGGTCTCAAGGAGGGAGCAGGACTACCTGGGTCTCCAGGAGGGAGCAGGACTACCTGGGTCTCCAGGAGGGAGCAGGACTACCTGGGTCTCAAGGAGGGGAGGAGGACTACCTGGGCCTCAAGGAGGGAGGAGGACTACCTGGGCCTCAAGGAGGGGAGCAGGACTACCTGGGCCTCAAGGAGGGGAGCAGGACTACCTGGGCCTCCAGGAGTGGAGGAGGGCTACCTGGGCCTCAAGGAGAGAGCAGGACTACCTGGGCCTCCAGGAGAGAGCAGGACTACCTGGGCCTCCAGGAGAGAGCAGGACTACCTGGGCCTCCAGGAGGGAGCAGGACTACCTGGGCCTCCAGGAGAGAGCAGGACTACCTGGGCCTCCAGGAGGGGAGCAGGACTACCTGGGCCTCCAGGAGGGGAGCAGGACTACCTGGGTCTCAAGGAGGGGAGCAGGACTACCTGGGCCTCCAGGAGAGAGCAGGACTACCTGGGCCTCAAGGAGAGAGCAGGACTACCTGGGCCTCAAGGAGGGGAGCAGGACTACCTGGGCCTCAAGGAGGGGAGCAGGACTACCTGGGTCTCAAGGAGGGGAGCAGGACTACCTGGGTCTCCAGGAGTGGGGGAGGGCTACCTGGGCCTCAAGGAGAGAGCAGGACTACCTGGGCCTCAAGAAGGGAGGAGGACTACCTGGGCCTCAAGGAAAGAGCAGGACTACCTGGGCCTCAAGAAGGGAGGAGGACTACCTGGGTCTCCAGGAGGGAGGAGGACTACCTGGGCCTCCAGGAGGGAGCAGGACTACCTGGGTCTCCAGGAGGGAGCAGGACTACCTGGGTCTCAAGGAGGGGAGCAGGACTACCTGGGCCTCCAGGAGTGGGGGAGGGCTACCTAGGCCTCAAGGAGAGAGCAGGACTACCTGGGCCTCAAGAAGGGAGGAGGACTACCTGGGCCTCAAGGAGGGGACGAGGACTACCTGGGCCTCCAGGAGGGAGGAGGACTACCTGTGAGCAGGACTACCTGGGCCTCCAGGAGAGAGCAGGACTACCTGGGCCTCCAGGAGAGACAGAGAGGCACGGTAATCCAGTCACTCTGTTCTCCTCCATGTAAATAACCCCCCCCCCTCCCCCCACACCCCTCTGAGGATCTAGCTGCAGGCCAGCCACCACCTCCAGACAGGAGGTCACTTCCTTTAATGAGCCATCAGAAGCCCCTCGTTTGAGGCTCGCCCTGCTGGAGCAGGGTCTGGAGCGGGGTCTGGAGCAGGGTCTGGAGCGGGGTCTGGAGCGGGGTCTGGAGCGGGGTCTGGAGCGGGGTCTGGAGCGGGGTCTGGAGCGGGGTCTGGAGCGGGGTCTGGAGCGGGGTCTGGAGCGGGGTCTGGAGCGGGGTCTGGAGCGGGGTCTGGAGCGGGGTCTGGAGCGGGGTCTGGAGCGGGGTCTGGAGCGGGGTCTGGAGCAGGGTCTGGAGCAGGGTCTGGAGCAGGGTCTGGAGCAGGGTCTGGAGCAGGGTCTGGAGCGGGGTCTGGAGCAGGGGTCTGGAGCAGGGTCTGGAGCAGGGTCTGGAGCGGGGTCTGGAGCGGGGTCTGGAGCAGGGTCTGGAGCGGGGTCTGGAGCGGGGTCTGGAGCAGGGGTCTGGAGCGGGGGTCTGGAGCGGGGGTCTGGAGCAGGGTCTGGAGCGGGGTCTGGAGCGGGGTCTGGAGCAGGGTCTGGAGGAGGGGTCTGGAGCAGGGTCTGGAGCAGGGTCTGGAGGAGGGGTCTGGAGCGGGGTCTGGAGCAGGGTCTGGAGCAGGGTCTGGAGCAGGGTCTGGAGCGGGGTCTGGAGCAGGGTCTGGAGCAGGGTCTGGAGGAGGGGTCTGGAGGAGGGTCTGGAGCAGGGTCTGGAGCAGGGTCTGGAGCGGGGTCTGGAGCAGGGTCTGGAGCAGGGTCTGGAGCAGGGTCTGGCCCGGCTGATTCATTACACTCATCTGGGGGGAAGTGCTTTGATGTGCTGGTCCTGGACAACCTCACACACCAGATAAACCACCCCAACCACACCCCCTCTTCTCCCCGACCACACTCCCTCCTCTCCCCGACCACACCCCCTCCTCTCCCCGACCACACCCCTCCTCTCTCTGACCACACCCCCTCCTCTCCCTGACCACACCCCCTCCTCTCTCTGACCACACTCCCTCCTCTCTCTGACCACACCCCCTCCTCTCCCTGACCACACCCCCTCCTCTCCCTGACCACACCCCCTCCTCTCTCTGACCACACCCCCTCCTCTCCCTGACCACACCCCCTCCTCTCCCTGACCACACCCCCTCCTCTCTCTGACCACGCCCCCTCCTCTCTCTGACCACACCCCCTCCTCTCTCTGACCACACCCCCTCCTCTCTCTGACCACACCCCCTCCTCTCTCTGACCACACCCCCTCTGACTACATGACCTCGCTCCAGGGACGTGCTATGGGACCAACAAATTAAATAAAGGTAACGTAGCGCAGCCTGGGTTAGGGTTAGAGACCTGTTCCTCAGTGCCAGGCACCTCTCTCTCCTAGTGACTGGGATCCACTGTGTCTATCACGTAGGTTCATCCCAGCTTTACTTTACTTTATATCATTTTTGCAATTCAGGAAGTCACCCAAAATGTAAGAGTATTTTCAAAAGCTAAAACCTGGTTTCACATTCGATTCCGACCACTCACCTCCTTTTAAAACAACAAGCTCCATCGGCAGGTTCCTCAGCTGGATGTGACCCCCCCTGCCCCCCCCCACCTGCCCCCCACTTTGTTCGATTCTCAGAAAACCTGATTACATGGCAACAGTGAACACTGATTTCCTCCACTCTGATTGGTCGTCCGGAGCCACAGAACTCGCTGAGTCACTGATATCACTTTGGCTTCCTAGCAGCAGAACTGCCTCAAAAGAGAGCAATTTATTTTTTACTAAAGTATGCTGAACTTTCTAAGAATATCACTATGGGTTTTTTTCTCAACCATGAGTGAACCATGAACCACATTTCATCAGTTTTATTAATGAACTAAACTCTTATGTTCAAAGTATTATTCCTTTCCCCACCATCCTGTATAAGCACATTCATCTTTAAGGCATGAAAAGGTTTCTTGAAGCAGGTGTGTTGAAGCAGACACCCAACACACACCCTGCTCCCTCCCACACACACACACCCTGCTCCCCCCCCCCACACACACACACACACACACCCGCCCATACAGGAACCAGCACACACATGAAAGCGGTGAGGGGTTTGAAAAGAGCATGAGCACACACACAGACGTAGCCTACATGTGTACACGCACACACACAATCTGTTTAGTCAGAGTACATTTGGGTTTGACAATCTGAGGAAAAACAGCAGTAAAACACAGGGCTCTTTATCAAAAGACTGCAGGACACTACTAAGACACAAGACACAGATGACTCACAGTCCTATTGAAAGCAGCGTTGTAGCCTTAACATTATTAACTTTCCATAATGAGCACTGTAAAGGACTTTCAAAAGGATATTATTGTGTAAGTGGGAGATGATTGATTTGCTTGACTCTTCTGATGGCAGTTATGGAACAGATCCCACCGACAGATGCCTTCTAATCGGGTTAATGTGTGAACACGAACAGGATATCACTTGGGAGATGGTCACTTTTATAGGCCTACTGTACCTGCTATGACTAGGTTCTATTATGAGCAGAATAGTCGAGTTTCCATTCTATGGCACTACCGATTTTCCACCGCACCCTCTTCTCTTGTATAAGGAAGTCAGTTTGGAAACATACATAATAGGGAAGAGCAATAACTGACTACGCTTAAGTTGGCGTGAAAGATCGTTAAGTAAATGTTAGTGAGTAAATTGTGGCCATTCATCAATTTTAAAACAATATCACGATTCGCATCGACATCAACCATTCCACTTCAAACTGTTCCCTTTCAAAAGTTTAAGCGTCAGGCTCGTGATTCTTGAATACGTTTATTTCCGTTGACTAAAGGACGGCAGCCTAACCCTAACCCCCAATGGTGCAGGGCAGGACCTGGTCCTGAATTACAGGATTTAGCCTACCTGTAGGAGAGCTGTTTTCGTAGAGCGAGGTGCATGAATTCGTTCTCCATCTGATTTTCTGTCGGTGTCATTCTGAAGGCTCCTTTACGTACTTTCCCGGACATGTTTCTCACAGAACTCTCCATATCTACGACCCCAATGTGTTGTCTGTCGCTCACAACATCCTCCTCTTCGATAATCTCCGCCAACCTCGTGCTCGCCATCTGTTGTTTGGACTACAGTTGGTGTGGAGTAGGATACAGTGTTTGTTTGGCCGATCACACTTATTTAAACACCAAACAATTCCCAAAGCGACACGCGTGGCACTGTTGTCGCAGGCGCACTCTGTAATGAGCGCATATTCACAAGAGCCCGCTATTGAAGTAGTGAAAATGCTGGATAGATTGCCAACGCTTATAAAGTAGGCCCTATCCTTTAAAAAAACTACAACATTTTTAAGATCAAGCCTTCCAAACTTGAGACCAACAAATACTTTAGACAGGAATATGGGAAACTACTATAGCCTTCTTGTGAAATGTCACACAGCAGAGATATTTTGTAAATACAGAAAGACACCATTTTAAATAGCCTATTTTGTTTATTAAGCAATATATTGGAGTATAAGTTTTCCTATGTATTTATAAAATGACATTAGAAATCCTACTGTAGAGTGGCTGTGCAGCAATTCACAGTTTTCAATCAAAGAGCGACATCTAGTGGTTTAACTGAGTGCTCTGGATTTGACCGGAATAAGGGATCCTAGTCCCTTTGAAGAGGAAGCTTGAAAAATCTACTGTCAAGAAGTTAATGAGTTGGAAAAACCCCCCACTATATTGATTTGCCATTTAGACTTTAGTAATTCAACCCTGCACAAAATAGGCTAAATACCGCCACGGATGAAGACGCTCGGATGTGAAAGAATATCTTCATCAGTTTATCTGTGTGTTCTTATGTCAGCAGTCAAGAGAACACAGGTGTCTGTTTAACAACAAACGTAACGGTGACCTAGAAAACACTTCTGAGCTTATATGTTACTGTAGATCAAGTTGTCATTACAAATATTAAGTCATTGGCCAAACCATTTAACAATGTGTGCATGTGACAGAGGGCAATATACCAAGGTAAATAATGTATGAATTGTTATTGCATCACTCTTGGTTCACAAATGTAAACACAAAAGAGGGCTGTTAACTGTAAGAAAAGCCATGACCTCCACTGAAAATGTTCATGGAGTTTAAATAGGCGGGGTGAATCGTTATTTGTTTTATTCACATCAATCAATACACAAGTAGGAAGGCCTCTATCTTGAGCCTGCTCTCCTGGGTTTCATCAGTAGGCTCCAGCACCTCCTCCAGCTTCTGGTTCTTATCTGGAAGACAACTCATAGTTACACTGAAACTGAAACACTTTTTCACGTGGATTTCTCTCAGCAAGTGACACACCTGTCACATGTCCTTTGTTGTCAATCTTATATATATGTTTCAAAATCTTTATTTAACAGCCCTCTTTGACTGTTTTAAAGTGGAAATGTGTCCTGATAATGGTAAATATATTTATAGGCTAAATACATACCGGTAATTTTTTGAATAATATATATCATTTAATTATCTGCTAGCCTACTAATTGGGCAACTTAACCTACAATCTCTGGCCGGGTTGTAGGCAACTACAGTGTGACAACAATGTTAGAACAGTCACATTCTCTTAAGGTTGTCCTCGATTTTGCACGTGTCTCGCTATTTCACTAATGCATATACTTCACATCCCGACTGCTGTTCTGTGTAAAAAACATGGCGCGGTGGATAAAGGCCGCTTGCCCACGCCTCAGTCAGACTCTCTTACATCACCAGAAATCATGTGCAACGGTTCAGCATCAAATTCTGTTATTAATATAATGACTTTTGTCAAGTCGACCTTTCAACGCACATGTATATGACAAGATAGGCGGGGTGTTTTCTAATCGACAAAATGAAAACAAGTGACGCAATTATTGATTACGAGGAAAGAATCGGCAAGGGTGCAGGATGGGGCCGTGGCAAGTCGAGACAGCAACAAATTGCTCCGCGTTCTTTTCGTTGAGTTGCATTGAGTGCTACTTCTCTCCAGATGAGTTTCACCGAGTTTACATCCGGGTTTTTTCCCTAGGCAATGGGAGGCATAGTACCCATGTTCCTTAGGCAAAGTGAAATAAATTCGCCGCACCGTCACAAAAAATAGTTCGCTTCTCAAACACATTTTCTCTTCGTCTTGAGCAACGTATCGACTCCCAGTAGCTAACTTTAACAATATTATAATTCCAAATTGACCGATCAGATGTAAAAATATGACAATCGTCACATTTGTGAAATAGTTTTCTACCCCCTTTTCTCCCTCCTCTTGAGCGCAGTGATAAGTGTTGTGCTCAGGCTGTGGTGAATGAGATTGAAGAAGAGTTCTTGTTTTGTATCTCAGTTTCTCTCTTTTTTGACAAATTGAATTTAAACAAATTACAAAATAGTACGGATATCTCATACTCTGCTGGGTAGACAGCGTTTGGACATTTGCATGATAATATTGTATCGGGGATTCGGTTGAGAGGTATTGGGTTGTTTGTAAATATTTATTTAATTAATTTCTGAGGAGAGGAGGACTGCTGCTGCTCAAGTGAGTAGAGAGGAGAGTAAGTACACATTGGGATCTTTTTATTATCATCCCAACTTTCATTTTCATCGTTTCTCTTCCGCTCTGTGTCTTGCACTCGTACGCCTGTATCGCAACGTGGTTTATTATAGAGAGAGTGCAGCCTTTTTTGCTCACTGCAATTTCTTATTATAGGAGTTGGGTGATATTCTCTAGCTAGCGAAGTGCACTGCTATTGGAGGGCAGCGGACGGAGAAAGGGGCCGATTCTAACTTGTAACCACCAGCTCTAGCTTGTTTGCGATCATTTGGTCAAATTACTTATTTAGACACCGGTCTCTGTTTTTAATTATTTCTTTTTACTAGCGATATTTAATATTAGCATTAATTAGCTTTGATGTAAGTTAGCTCGTAAGACAGTCCTCAATGTGGCTTTTGACAGCTAGCTAGCTCGCTAGCTCACGTTAGCTCAGTGCTGACAGACTCGCTGCTGTGCCGTGAACACTGCTCGCCCGTGCTCGACTACCACTAGCCGGTTATTTAGCTACTTGCTGCTAAGCGGCTATTCATTATCGTAGTTCTCAGGTAACATTTTATAGCCATCCGTACGATGGGAGAAAGTCCTAGTTTGAAATTAGTTGAGGATTAATAAAGTAAGTGAAGACCCCATCACTCAAACCTCGCTTGCACTAACTACATTCTACAAGGCAATTAGCTGGCCGATAGGAGCGAATTGTAGAGTTGCGTGAGTGCTTGCATAGCGCAAGATGGCCATTATAGGACTCGCGTTAAAGAACGTTTATAAACGGCATGTTTGAGCAATCACAATATAATCCTCAAAGTACCTCAGAGTATATTAAAAAACATTCTAAGCACCCATGCATTTACAAATGAAACTGCACAATTTAAAATGTCTTATGCATATGTAGACTACAGGCCAATCGACGAGAACTGATGCTGCAAGTTTCACCTAACTTATCATTTGACCCACAGTCCATGTGGCGCTTGATTAGCAACATAATTAATGACCAAAGTCATATGGGTGAATGCTAATACGACCAATAGTCACAGTTTTTTTTTAAATGTGCCTTAGAATAACATACGTTTTTTATTTGCATTACCATATCATAATAACATTACATGCCTTAATCAAGAGTTTGTTTTAATCTTTAGTATAGCAATATACAGAAAGTCCTAGATTCATATAAAGATAATGTCTGCTACCACTGTTTAACTTACTGGAAGGCCACATGTGTGGATCTGGTGGCTTCATGTACTCCACTATCAGAGTATCCTCTCAGTGTACAGCATTACAAGACAGTGAGGTACCCTCTATTGAAATAATATCAACATGTCTGCTTTGCTTTGATGAATGTAGATGAAGGGCAGTCTGTTTCAAATCTCTTCCTCAGATTTAGAACAAAAGTGGAATGTGGCTCTGTTAAAGTAGGCATTTGATTGAGTAGATTACTTGAATTTATTTATTTACTTCATTCTGCACTGGCTTTAAAAACAACCCCAAGGTAGAAAACAGTATTAAGATCTTAATCTCTTAAAGTCCCATGGGCTAGTCATAAACAATGATGACAGTGTTGTCAGGATAAAGGTGGACTAGGTACTGATTTCTGGATGTTTGTTGTCTGCACAGGTTGAGGTTGAGAACTAGATTTAGCTGCACAGAATACAGATTACCGCTACTTTTCAGCATCAGATAAGCATCAAGATTAAATTCATTTTCCAATTATAAACCAAGTTAATAGGGTTTTCACATTTGTCACTCTTCCTTGGTTTGTCCCTAAGCCTTTGTACTGTAGAATGTCCAGAAGAATCTTAATGAAGTGACTCGAGCTTTAAATGACATGTCATTTCGTAGGAGACCTAGAGAGGAGGCATGCTATATCAGCCTGGGAGGGGGGGGGGCAGGTGGGGGGGGGTCTGAACTCTGAAGGTGGAACTATGTAGCATCCTAGCTAGCTTTGGACAGCAGGGGCCTAGCTAGCTGTGGACGGCAGGGGACTAGCTAGCACTGGTTGTCAGGGGACTAGCTAGCTGTGGACATCAGGGGACTAGCTAGCTTTGGACAGCAGGGGACTAGCTAGCTGTGGACAGCAGGGGACTAGCTAGCTGTGGACATCAGGGGACTAGCTAGCTTTGGACAGCAGGGGACTAGCTAGCTGTGGACATCAGGGGACTAGCTAGATGTGGACGGCAGGGGACTAGCTAGATGTGGACGGCAGGGGACTAGCTAGCTGTGGACATCAGGGGACTAGCTAGATGTGGACGGCAGGGGACTAGCTAGATGTGGACGGCAGGGGACTAGCCAGATGTGGACGGCAGGGGACTAGCTAGCTGTGGACAGCAGGGGACTAGCTAGCACTGGTTGTCAGGGGACTAGCTAGCTGTGGACGGCAGGGGACTAGCTAGCACTGGTTGTCAGGGGACTAGCTAGATGTGGACGGCAGGGGACTAGCCAGATATAAAATAGTTAGGACATCATACAGTAGCCTTTCCTATTCTCAATAGTCTATGCAAACCACGTTCAGTTACAGTATGAACTGGGACACATGTTGCCTTCTGTGATGTTGCACTTCTGAATGCCTCCTCTGAACTTGCTGTTAACTTGTAGAGCTGTTAGCCTGCATGTGACCTTGGAAATGCTACTGGGATATTTCTCCTGCATGGGGAAGGGTTGAGCCTCCCTGAGTGGACTCTAAGTGGAGTGTTGGGGTGTAACCGGCCATGTGGCTCTTCTGTTGTAGGGAATTGGAGAGTGGAGGCCAGTCAGTGAGGTCACACTGCCCGAAGGTGAGGTCACGCTGCCCGAAGGTGAGGTCACGCTGCCCCAAGGTGAGTCCTGTAGCAGCTCCTGTTGTGTTTGTCCTCTTGGCTTGCAGCTTTGGCCCTGAAATCAATGTGACTGGACGTCTGTGTCTGTCCTCAGGACGTCTGTGTCTGTCCTCAGGACGTCTGTGTCTGTCCTCAGGACGTCTGTGTCTGTCCTCAGGAAGGCTCTCCCTCCTCCCTGGTTATTGTTGTGCTTCGAAACCAGACAAAGATATGCTTGGTCTCGTCTGTCATTTTACTGCGCTTGTAATTTCCAAGTTCTATGTTTACCCTTGCATGCTGTGAGTAAATCCCAACTCTGAAGACAGAATTATTGGCTCGTCTGTCATTGCGTAATGATCCACTAAATGAGATTGCCCCATCCTCCCTTCGGCATCACACCCCACGGCTTCAGAATCATTAAGCTTTACACAGAGGCCTCCAGCAGCAGCCAGTCACCCCTGCGGTCAGCTAGGGGGCTGACATGTCTTCAGAGCCGTCACAGCAGCGGATCCAGGCGGATCAGACCTCCGATTCCTCCCGTGACAGCACACCATGTTGCTAAGAGATAATATCTTGTTTTTCTGTGCAGCGGCTCTTTAATGCTTCAGTTGGATCCTGGAGACGGCGTGAAGGTACGTCTGGTGACATCTAAACACTGTATGGTCGTCCAAGATCTTCAGACGCCAAGTGTACACGCATATGATCGTGCCTCATTATATAGCATGCTACTGCACTAAACCCCTTAAACATACAAGTATAGTTTGGAATAGGAATGCATCATTTAACATTCAGCGTTTAATAATCTGGTTGAAATAGAATGTTTGTTTTATTTTTTTCCTCCTCTGGTAACAGGCTGAACGTTTCCTTGGAGCCACTGAACGACTGACTGGATCAATGATGGAATTACAAACATTACAGGAGGCTCTGAAAGTGGAAATACAAGTCCATCAGGTAGGAGAACCTGAGCTACCGCAGGCGAGGGTTGGGAACCAATAGAACTGCTTTGCATTCATACTCAGTCAATCCCCTTAAACAAGATGAATCTGCAGCCATGATGTACTTCAGTCCTCTCTGCCACCTGCTAGACCAGGCCTCAGGACATCCTCTCTGCCCCCTGAGACCAGGCCTCAGGACCTCCTCTCTGCCCCCTGAGACCAGGCCTCAGGACCTCCTCTCTGCCCCCTGAGACCAGGCCTCAGGACCTCCTCTCTGCCCCCTGAGACCAGGCCCCAGGACCTCCTCTCTGCCTCCTGCTGCTAGTCTGTACCTGATACCAGGCCCCAGGACCTCCTCTCTGCCTCCTGCTCCTAGTCTGTACCTGAGACCAGGCCTCAGGACCTCCTCTCTGCCCCCTGCTGCTAGTCTGTACCTGAGACCAGGACCTCCTCTCTGCCCCCTGCTGCTAGTCTGTACCTGAGACCATTAGACCTGCTGTCTGATAGGCTGGCCAGTAGACCTGCTGTCTGATAGGCTGGCCAGTAGACCTGCTGTCTGATAGGCTGGTCAGTAGACCTGCTGTCTGATAGGCTGGCCAGTAGACCTGCTGTCTGATAGGCTGGCCAGTAGACCTGCTGTCTGATAGGCTGGTCAGTAGAGCTGCTGTCTGATAGGCTGGCCAGTAGACCTGCTGTCTGATAGGCTGGCCAGTAGACCTGGCCTCAGCTCTGTGATTGGACATCCAGTAGACCTGCTGTCTGAGGAGTGGTCAGTCTGGAGGGAAATGATATCTGATGATGACGATAATGATGTGTGTGTGTGGGTGTGTGTGGGTGTGTGTGGGTGTGTGTGTGTGTTCAAAGGAGAGCAGGCTTTGTTTGTATATGACCCTCTCACATTTAGATAGGACGGGTGCTCTTGCTGGTGTTGCTGCAGTTAAAGGTTGAGCCTCTAGATGGCACTGTGTCCATATAGGTTTGACTCAATCCATAATACCTCCAACCCTTGTTCTTCTCCCACAGAAAACTGGTTGCCCAGATGAAACAAGATCCACAGGTAAAACACCTCAACACACACACACACACCACAACACACACACACACACCACAACACACACACACACACCACAACACACGCACAAACACCACAACACACACACAAACACCACAACACACACACAAACACCACAACACACACACACACACCTCAACACACGCACAAACACCACAACACACACACACACACACCACAACACACACACAACACACCACAACACACACACACACACCACCCTTAACTGTGACCACGCACAAACACCATGCTTTTCTGTGGCCACATTGGATCTAAAAAAGGGAAAATAAATTGTTAAAGGTAATCTTATTGTGACATGATGAATCCAAGTTATCAAGATTTCAGCAGCTGTTCTGTAAAAAGTGTTTTTGTGCCAAAAAATAATGCTGATGTGTTAGGATGCAGATGAACATAATTACCTTCAAGACCTTGTGAAGAGAGCCGGAAGGGAGTTGTAGAAAACTAATTCTCCTCATCTTGATTTGCAAGAAAATTACTGTTTCTGTAGTTGAAATAAACCAAGAGCAAACCTGAAAAAAGAAGGAAAAACAAGAGTCCAATCCCAGCTGGGCTCGGACGCTGTCTGTATTGTGATTGGCTCTGCTCTCCTTTTCCAGAATGCTGATCTAAAGAAGCAGCTTCATGATCTTCAGGCCAAGATCACAGGGCTCAGTGAGAAGCAGGTATTTCAGGATGCAGTGTGTGACTGTGTGTGTGTGACTGTGTGTGAGTGTGTGTGAGTGTGTGTGACTGTGTGAGAGTGTGTGTGTGTGTGTGTGTTCCACGCTGCCCTACATGTGACGACACACACTCTGAACGACAGACACTCTGAACGACAGACACTCTGAACGACAGACACTCTGAACGACAGACACTCTGAACGACAGACACTCTGAACTGCACATACAAGTAGCCTGTTGTCTTGTTCCAGCTGAATGTTCACATTGAAACATGTTTTGACGCATTTGTCGTTGGATCTGACGATCCCGTTGATGTTAGTGGTTAAGACGGAGCGAAGAACTGCTGATTTCAAGTGGACGATTAAGCTTTTGAACTTTAATATGACAACATCCTGTGACACATGAGGACAGGCTGATAAAGCAGCCCTCTGGCTGTGTCCCCTTGAAAGCCATGTGGGGGTTTCTGGGTTTAATTCAGAGTCCTCATGTGACATTTCTTTGCACATGGCCACACAGCCTGAGAGACCTGGTCCTGGGTGCTGACCCTGAGAGACCTGGTCCAGCAGGCCTCTGCTGTTACTGCCCAGTCATGGGATCAGTTCCTCTGACGTCTGTACAGCAGACAAGACCAGGACATGAGGGATGGTGCTGTTAGTGAGCATGCTGGTTTGGAAAGTGTTGTATTCTGGGATTGGTCAATGGACGATTCTTTCCTACTCTATCTTCTGATTCTTGATTGGTCCAGGGTAGACTGTCCCACAGGAACTAACTTGGCACCGGCTTCTTGTGTTCTCTGCTGGTGTTGAGCTCTTCCAGACAGTCTGTGGATCTGCCCTCTCAGATCAGTGAGATCCTGGATCTGCTAGGACATGTTCAGGCATGTCCCAGAGTGCTTTGAGGCGAGTGTAGTCTGTCCAGCTGCTGCAGGGGTCTGCTGCTCTCTAGCTCTCCTGGTCTACGGAGACATACCTCTCTGCCTTCATATTGTTCCTCTTGTCCAGACATGCACAGAGCCTCTGAAGTGTGGCTTTCCTGGATGTGTTGAAGCTTTCTGTGGAAAGGAACCTGTTTTGTAGCTACATGCACAACAGCTGTTAAGAAAAAAGGGATTGGAAAAGTTAACTACATACTTAGTGGCTTTGCTGTCGTAAGATGTTTTAGTGTTGCTTGATAACAGCTGCGTGGATAGAGGATAGCAGAGCACTGTCCTGCATGTCTGACAGTCAGTTGGACCTTAACCAGACACATGATTGGGTCCACGCTAGCCTGCTTCACTCTCAGAGCTCCCTTTGCAGGAACACACATTTAACCCCCACCATATCCCTCGAATGTGTTGCTTTGACTTCAGCAGGTAACAGGGCAGACAGGCTGTCAGGGTTGATTAACAGTGTTTAGAGCTCCTCTTCTGACAGCTTCCAGAAAGAACACAACACCGTACTAGTCTTCTTTTCCCTGCTGCTGTTTAAATGACTCTTGATTAACATGGAAATCGTCTTTTTAGCGTGGAGCAGCAGATTTCCCTGGCCTGTCACAGATAGACAGTCAGTCAGACCGGTCAGACAGACAGGCAGACAGGCAGACAGACAGACAGGCAGACAGGCAGACAGGCAGACAGGCAGACAGGCAGACAGGCAGACAGGCAGGCAGACAGGCAGACAGGCAGACAGACTCAGCTCTACAGAGCTGGCAGCATGCTGAGACAGAGAGCTGGGATTTGCTGAATCTCTTATTTGTGGATCTGAAAACCCACATTAAGAGAATCACTCTTTCTCCCCCTCTCTTTCTTTCTGTCTCTCTCCTCTCTCTCTCTCTCTCTTTCTGTCTCTCTCCTCTCTCTCTCCCTCTCTTTCTGTCTCTCCCTCTCTCTCTCTTTCTGTCTCTCCCTCTCTCTCTCTCTCTCTCTATCTCTCGATCTAAGCCAAACCTCTACAGAAGAAATGAAAGCCCTTTATGTCGACTGCAGATAATATGATGAGCAAAGCAAAGAGAAGCAGCTGGAAGCACCCAAACACACACACAACTTCGCCCCCCCGGACGCTAGATGGTTCTGCTAGCTCCAGGCTAGCAGCACACACTCACTCTCACACCACTACATACATATTCAATGAGCAATCCTGTTTTCATGGTTAAATATTAGCAGGGGGAGCGAGAGTGTGCAGTGTGTTGTCAGTTGGTCTGGTCATTCCTCTTCCTGTCTCCTGCTCTGTGAGGTCATTCCTCTTCCTGTCTCCTGCTCTGTGAGGTCATTCCTCTTCCTGTCTCCTGCTCTGTGAGGTCATTCCTCTTCCTGTCTCCTGCTCTGTGAGGTCCCTCCTCTTCCTGTCTCCTGCTCTGTGAGGTCCCTCCTTTTCCTGTCTCCTGCTCTGTGAGGTCATTCCTCTTCCTGTCTCCTGCTGTGTATGGTCCCTCCTCTTCCTGTCTCCTGCTGTGTGAGGTCCCTCCTCTTCCTGTCTCCTGCTCTGTGAGGTCCCTCCTCTTCCTGTCTCCTGCTCTGTGAGGCCCCTCCTCTTCCTGTCTCCTGCTCTGTGAGGCCCCTCCTCTTCCTGTCTCCTGCTCTGTGAGGCCCCTCCTCTTCCTGTCTCCTGCTCTGTGAGGCCCCTCCTCTTCTTGTCTCCTGCTCTGTGAGGTCCCTCCTCTTCCTGTCTCCTGCTGTGTGAGGTCCCTCCTCTTCCTGTCTCCTGCTCTGTGAGGCCCCTCCTCTTCCTGTCTCCTGCTCAGTGAGGTCATTGTGAGGTCCCTCCTCTTCCTGTCTCCTGCTCTGTGAGGCCCCTCCTCTTCCCGTCTCCTGCTCTGTGAGGCCCCTCCTCTTCCTGTCTCCTGCTCTGTGAGGCCCCTCCTCTTCCTGTGTCCTGCTCTGTGAGGCCCCTCCTCTTCCTTTCTCCTGCTCTGTGAGGCTATTTTGTGTGTCAGGATGGCAGTTTCTGCCTGTGTAGAGTTGGAATGAGCCGGTGCAGTGATTTGGCAACATGGTGAATGCTAATATGCTCTTTTACTCTCATGAGAGTCTGTTGTCAGAGCGAAAGGTCACGAGGCTGCTTCATGTTTAAGCTGCCCAAGTGGTTTTGGTCTGAAAAGAAATGTCACATGAGGACTCTGAATCAAACCCAGAAACTCCACATGGCTTTCAAGGGGACACAGCCAGAGGGCTGCTCTATCAGCCTGTCCTCATGTGTCACAGGATGTTGTCATATTAAAGTTCAAAGTTCAAAGCTTAATCGTCCACTTGAAACTGAAGTGAAAATGGCCCAGATAGTTGTAGAGATGCAGCAGTGTAAAATACGACTTCACCACAATGAGAACTAATCTCGTCCGGTACGCCTCCGCCTGCAACACGAGTCGGAGCGGCGCCGGCCCGGGTGAGACGCCGGCCGGCGCACCCCTCGAGCGCAGCGCACGCAAACCCGCGTCGCAGCACCCCGAGAGCGACCGCCGCGCGCCGCGAGCCGCAACGCGCGCGAGCAGCGACGCACTCACGACAGCGCTGAGCGCCCGCACCCCGCGCGATACCGCACCACGGCAGCGCCCGCACCCCGCGCTCTGAGACCGTCACACCGCGCTACGCACCCTCTCGCGCGCTCCGCGCAAGCACCGAGGCGAGCGCGAGCCGCACAGCGCGCGCTGCCGCGCGCCGCACACCCGCAGCAGCCGCGCGCCGAACACCGACGCGAGCACGCTAGCCGCACACTCTCGCATCACACGACTCGTCGAGCAGATAGGCGAGACAGCATCTCTGCTCGACGCGAAGACCTCGTCTCACGCTACACAGATCACCCTCTCTCCCTATCCTCACCCCTCTCTCCTCCTCACCCCTCTCTCCTCACCCCTCTCTCTCCTCTCCCTCACCCCTCTCTCTTCTCCCTCACTCCTCTGCCCCTCCCAGAAAAGGGTAGTGGAGCAGCTGAGGAAGGAGCTGCTGTTGAAACAGGAGCCAGAGGTCCTCCAGGCGCCCTGCTCTCACACCCTGCCCACCAGCCTCCCCTCCCCTGGGATGCAGCAGGTAGGTCCTCCAGGCGCCCTGCTACTAACATGACACACTTTTAGAAAACAGCAAATCTGGCCCCCCCACTTCTAATGAAGAAAATCATGTTTAACGGTCCTCAGTCCCACCCACATATGAAAACAAACCGACGTCCTGGATGTAGAATGTCCCCCCTGGGTTTCTCTTTAGCTCTCTGTTCCTGCCTGTTGTGATGTCTGATCCCAACACAGCTCTCCTGCTGACACGTGACCCTGTGTGACCCCTGTGTGACCCCTGTGTGACCCCTGTGTGACCCCAGACTCTGACAGTGACGCCGGTCCTCACCACTAAGCCTCTACCTCTGCTGCTGAAAGCTGCTGCATCGCCCCCCCACCTATCCCAGCGCCCCGCCATCGCCATGGTTACTGCCATTAGCAACAACACAGCCAAGTCGGCTGGCAACACAGACTTCCAGAACTCTCCGGTGAACCTGCAGGTGTCCAGCAGGCTCGGCGGCCAGGGTGCTGATCCAGTCAGGCTGACGTCCAAGAACACGGTGGTGGTGAGTCACCTGCGGCCCTCTCACCGTCATCACAGCCTCCTGTTTCATCTGACTCATGTTTTCTCTTGGGTATTACTGAGAAGGGGCTAGTGTTTTCTAAAGATTGTTTGTGGTACTTTTCTGTCTTTTTTTAAACTACAAAGGTGAAACATTTGACTTCTGTGGTGCACATACTTTTACAAATGTAAAATGGTTCAAGTACAGGCCGTGTTTGTTGAGAGTGGAGCTGCTTAGAGGCTGTGGTGTGTGTGGTGGCCCAGGGAGTTAGGGATGTTTCCTAGGTTACACCAGCCTGTATGACATCTTCACAGTCCAGAGATCCAGACCTTGCTGTGGTTTTGTCCCAGGTTCAGACCACCACCTCCACCACCTTCTCTACCCAGCCTATCAAAGTTCCCCAGTTTGTCCCTCCTCCTAGACTGACGCCTCGACCCACCTATCAACCACAGGTGCGTCCTGGTCAGACCCGCCCCCTAACCCTGATCCCACCAATCAGTGTGCGCGTGGCCAGTCAAGGCGTTTCACACCGTCGCCACTGGAGGGCGATAGTGTACGCGAGCACATGGACGAGGAGCTTCTGTTAGCTCAGTCCCTCAGCTTTACAGAGGCTGTTTCCCTTGTGCTGCTTTCTGATCCTTTCCTACTGTCGTGATTTGCTTTCCGGTTGAAATAACTTCCTGTCTGTGTGGGTAACGACTTCCCTGCTGGTGTTGTGTGTCTTGTCTACTCTTGGTTGTGAAAACTCTTGTTTCTTTTCTGCAGCTTATCAATGTTTTGTGTTCTGGCTGTGTGGAACTGTGGTTTTAACCCTCGGTGTGTGAGACCTTTGATCTGAGGTGTGTGATCACTGCCCTCTGATCTGAGGTGTGTGATCACTGCCCTCTGATCTGAGGTGTGTGATCACTGCCCTCTGATCTAAGGTGTGTGATCACTGCCCTCTGATCTGAGGTTTGTGTGATCACTGCCCTTTGATCTGAGGTGTTTGATCACTGCCCTCTGATCTGAGGTGTGTGATCACTGCCCTTTGATCTGAGGTGTGTGATCACTGCCCTTTGATCTGAGGTGTGTGTGATCACTGCCCTTTGATCTGAGGTGTGTGATCACTGCCCTCTGATCTGAGGTGTGTGTGATCACTGCCCTTTGATCTGAGGTGTGTGATCACTGCCCTCTGATCTGAGGTGTGTGTGATCACTGCCCTTTGATCTGAGGTGTGTGATCACTGCCCTCTGATCTGAGGTGTGTGTGATCACTGCCCTCTGATCTGAGGTGTGTGTGATCACTGCCCTCTGATCTGAGGTGTGTGATCACTGCCCTCTGATCTGAGGTGTTTGATCACTGCCCTCTGATCTGAGGTGTGTGTGATCACTGCCCTTTGATCTGAGGTGTGTGATCACTGCCCTCTGATCTGAGGTGTGTGATCACTGCCCTTTGATCTGAGGTGTGTGATCACTGCCCTTTGATCTGAGGTGTGTGATCACTGCCCTCTGATCTGAGGTGTGTGATCACTGCCCTTTGATCTGAGGTGTGTGATCACTGCCCTCTGATCTGAGGTGTGTGTGATCACTGCCCTCTGATCTGAGGTGTGTGTGATCACTGCCCTCTGATCTGAGGTGTGTGATCACTGCCCTCTGATCTGAGGTGTGTGTGATCACTGCCCTCTGATCTGAGGTGTGTGATCACTGCCCTTTGATCTGAGGTGTGTGTAATCACTGCCCTTTGATCTGAGGTGTTGATCACTGCCCTCTGATCTGAGGTGTGTGTGATCACTGCCCTCTGATCTGAGGTGTGTGTGATCACGGCCCTTTGATCTGAGGTGTTGATCACTGCCCTCTGATCTGAGGTGTGTGATCACTGCCCTCTGATCTGAGGTGTGTGTGTAATCACTGCCCTCTGATCTGAGGAATGCCACTGGGAGCTCAGGGTGATTGTAGTCCTTTGAGGGTCTTTCTTTGTACCAGACTGGGTGGGTAGGTTTTCACTGGCTCACAGTACACAGTCAGGCTGGAGTATGTGGATATGCCCCTCCCCTTTACTTCCAACATGGAAACTATCAGCTGAGAGACAGGGAAGTGATCCTTCTCCAGGATCTCAGAGCTACACACTGGCATTCCTCATCAGGAGCTCCTGACCTGTGTGTCCTGACCTGTGTGTCCTGACCTCTGACCTGTGTCCTGACCTGTGTGTCCTGACCTCTGACCTGTGTCCTGATCTGTGTGTCCTGACCTGTGTGTCCTGACCTCTGACCTGTGTCCTGACCTGTGTGTCCTGACCTGTGTGTCCTGACCTGTGTGTCCTGACCTCTGACCTGTGTCCTGACCTGTGTGTCCTGACCTGTGTGTCCTGACCTGTGTGTCCTGACCTCTGACCTGTGTCCTGACCTGTGTGTCCTGACCTGTGTGTCCTGACCTCTGACCTGTGTCCTGACCTGTGTGTCCTGACCTGTGTGTCCTGACCTGTGTGTCCTGACCTCTGACCTGTGTCCTGACATGTGTGTCCTGACCTCTGACCTGTGTGTCCTGACCTTTGACCTGTGTGTCCTGACCTCTGACCTGTACCCTGACCTGTACCCTGGCCTCACTCCCTCCTGCCCCCCCCACCCAGGTCCGCCCGAAACCCGCCGCCCCTAACAACGTCCCCATCGCCCCTGCCCCGCCCCCTCCCATGATGGCGGCCCCCCAGCTGCTGCAACGGCCGCTGATGCTGGCCACCAAGCTGAGCCCCACCTCTCTGGCCACCAAGCTGAGCCCCACCTCTCTGGCCCCCTCGCTGGGCCCCTGCTCCGGCCCGGTGCACCAGGTCCGCATCGTCAACGGCCAACCCTGCGCCGCCGCCGCCGCCCACACCCAGCCGGCAGCGCCCGTGGCGGGCATCGTCATCGCTACGCCGGCCTCCTCCGCTCGCCTGGCCACGCCCACCCCACACGCTGCAGGCCAGCGGCTTGCTCTCAGACCACAAGGTCCGGACCATGGTGGGTGGCTGGGATGGCCAGCTGGCCCTGCCTAGGTTTCTCTGTTTTTAGTGTGGTGTGTTGTCTGTTAAGGTTTTCATTTTTAATGTATACATTTTTGGGGTATTGCTGTATCCATTTGGAGGGGTTTAAATTAGAGCCTGACCGATAAAGGATTTTAAGGCCGATACCGATACAAATATTTGGTGATTTAAAAATCCGATATTCCGATATCGGCCGATATTAAAAAAATATCGAAAAAAATCCAGACACGCGTAACAAAACAACTGATTTCCCTAACAGTAGTTATTTGTAGTTTACATTTAGTCACTTTTAGCAGAAGTTCTTATCCAGAGCGACTAAGTACAGGAACATTCCCAGAGGCAAGTAGGGTTAAGTGCCTTGCCCAAGGACACAACGTCATTTTACATGGCCGGGAATCAAACCAGCAACCCTCTGATTAATAGCCCGATTCCCTAACTGCTCAGCCATCTGACTCCTGTTATTATTTCCTCACAAAAATAATATGATAATGCAGTTTCTGCTAAATAAAATGTATAAAAATACAAACTTAAGATATGAAATGTAAAGTCCTTGGAACAAAAACACAATTATATATTTTTTTTATTAAAAATAAATTAAATAAAACTTTAATATTCATTTATCGTCCATTATAAATGCCGATACCGATACTTTGGAAAATGCCTAATATCGTCCGATAATATCGTCCCGCCGATATATCGGTCGGGCTCTAGTTTAAATGTATGAATGTGTACGTTTGTGTGGCGTTAAGTCTTCTATACCTTCTAGATGCTCTGTAGTCTGTCGCTGTGGACAGAAGCTCTGCTGGATGAATATGATGTAGAATGTCCTGTGTTCCTGTGTTCCTGTGTTCCCCAGAATGTTAAGGCTCAGCTTGGCCCCGAACAGAGGCTGCAGGTCTGCTCTGCCACCCCCCCTGTCTCTCCTGCGGTCAGGCCACACAGAGAAGACAGCCTGAAGGTCAGAACACCTGATCGCTTACCCTTACACCACGGGTGTCAAACCCTGGTCCTCGAGGGCCGCTGTCCTGCATGTTTTAGATGTTTCCCTGCTCCAACACACCTGATTCGAATGAATGGTCGTTATAACAACCCTTTTAATTGAATCAGGTGTGTTGGAGCAGGGAAACATCTAAAACATGCAGGACAGCGGCCCTCGAGGACCGGAGTTTGACACCCCTGCCTTACACCATCAATTGATAAATAAATACGCCAAAAAAATGCCAATTTCAACTTGTTTACTTTCAAATTGTGTTTATTTCGTACGGTCTGCAAGTCAAACAAAGAAGTTGTTTTAATACGTTGTCAATTCTGTTCCTAGAAAATTGCCTTCATGGTATCTCTTGGACTCGTCACTCATGAACACCTCGAAGGTAAACTCAGTTTGTCTACAGATGTTTGTCTTACTGCTGTGTGTCAGGATGATAGCCAGGTCACTGCTGTGTGTCAGGATGATAGCCAGGTCACTGCTGCTGCTGTGTGTCAGGATGATAGCCAGGTCACTGCTGTGTGTCAGGATGATAGCCAGGTCACTGCTGTGTGTGTGTCAGGATGATAGCCAGCTCACTGCTGTGTGTCAGGATGATAGCCAGCTCACTGCTGTGTGTCAGGATGATAGCCAGGTCACTGCTGTGTGTGTGTCAGGATGATAGCCAGCTCACTGCTGTGTGTCAGGATGATAGCCAGGTCACTGCTGCTGTGTGTCAGGATGATAGCCAGGTCACTGCTGTGTGTCAGGATGATAGCCAGGTCACTGCTGTGTGTGTGTCAGGATGATAGCCAGGTCACTGCTGTGTGTGTCAGGATGATAGCCAGGTCACTGCTGTGTGTGTGTCAGGATGATAGCCAGGTCACTGCTGCTGTGTGTGTGTCAGGATGATAGCCAGGTCACTGCTGTGTGTGTGTCAGGATGATAGCCAGGTCACTGCTGCTGTGTGTCAGGATGATAGCCAGGTCACTGCTGTGTGTCAGGATGATAGCCAGCTCACTGCTGCTGTGTGTCAGGATGATAGCCAGCTCACTGCTGTGTGTCAGGATGATAGCCAGCTCACTGCTGCTGTGTGTCAGGATGATAGCCAGGTCACTGCTGTGTGTCAGGATGATAGCCAGCTCACTGCTGTGTGTCAGGATGATAGCCAGGTCACTGCTGCTGTGTGTCAGGATGATAGCCAGGTCACTGCTGTGTGTCAGGATGATAGCCAGGTCACTGCTGCTGTGTGTGTCAGGATGATAGCCAGGTCACTGCTGTGTGTCAGGATGATAGCCAGGTCACTGCTGTGTGTGTGTCAGGATGATAGCCAAGTCACTGCTGCTGTGTGTCAGGATGATAGCCAGGTCACTGCTGTGTGTGTGTCAGGATGATAGCCAGGTCACTGCTGTGTGTGTCAGGATGATAGCCAGCTCACTGCTGTGTGTCAGGATGATAGCCAGGTCACTGCTGTGTGTCAGGATGATAGCCAGGTCACTGCTGCTGTGTGTCAGGATGATAGCCAGGTCACTGCTGCTGTGTGTCAGGATGATAGCCAGGTCACTGCTGCTGTGTGTCAGGATGATAGCCAGCTCACTGCTGCTGTGTGTCAGGATGATAGCCAGGTCACTGCTGTGTGTCAGGATGATAGCCAGGTCACTGCTGTGTGTGTCAGGATGATAGCCAGGTCACTGCTGTGTGTCAGGATGATAGCCAGGTCACTGCTGTGTGTGTCAGGATGATAGCCAGGTCACTGCTGTGTGTCAGGATGATAGCCAGGTCACTGCTGTGTGTGTCAGGATGATAGCCAGGTCACTGCTGCTGTGTGTCAGGATGATAGCCAGGTCACTGCTGTGTGTCAGGATGATAGCCAGGTCACTGCTGTGTGTGTCAGGATGATAGCCAGGTCACTGCTGTGTGTCAGGATGATAGCCAGGTCACTGCTGTGTGTGTCAGGATGATAGCCAGGTCACTGCTGCTGTGTGTCAGGATGATAGCCAGGTCACTGCTGCTGTGTGTCAGGATGATAGCCAGCTCACTGCTGTGTGTCAGGATGATAGCCAGCTCACTGCTGCTGTGTGTCAGGATGATAGCCAGGTCACTGCTGCTGTGTGTCAGGATGATAGCCAGGTCACTGCTGTGTGTCAGGATGATAGCCAGCTCACTGCTGTGTGTCAGGATGATAGCCAGCTCACTGCTGCTGTGTGTCAGGATGATAGCCAGGTCACTGCTGCTGTGTGTCAGGATGATAGCCAGGTCACTGCTGTGTGTCAGGATGATAGCCAGCTCACTGCTGTGTGTCAGGATGATAGCCAGGTCACTGCTGTGTGTCAGGATGATAGCCAGGTCACTGCTGTGTGTGTCAGGATGATAGCCAGGTCACTGCTGTGTGTCAGGATGATAGCCAGCTCACTGCTGCTGCTGTGTGTCAGGATGATAGCCAGCTCACTGCTGCTGTTTGTGGTTGCAGAGATCCAGAGCAGGAGACAAGA
Source organism: Mallotus villosus (assembly GCA_903064625.1). Classification (NCBI taxonomy): domain Eukaryota; kingdom Metazoa; phylum Chordata; class Actinopteri; order Osmeriformes; family Salangidae; genus Mallotus; species Mallotus villosus. Next base: position 37,879 of record CAEFZP010002380.1, on the reverse strand, counting down.
GCGCAAGAGGAGAACCACAGCCAACCCTGTTTACAGCGGAGCAGTGTTTGAGCCCGAGGTAAATACACTCATCTCACCTCCTCTATCCTCACTTCCTCATCTCACCTCCTCTATCCTCACCTCCTCATCTCACCTCCTCTCTGCTCACCTCCTCTCCTCACCTCCTCCTCTCACCCTCCTCTCTGCTCACCTCCTCTCACCTCACCTCCTCTCTCCTCACCTCCTCATCTCACCCTCCTCTCACCTCACCTCCTCTCTCCTCACCTCCTCATCTCACCCTCCTCTCTCCTCACCTCCTCTCTCCTCACCTTCTCTCTCCTCACCTCCTCTCTGCTCACCTCCTTATCTCACCCTCCTCACCTTCTCTCTCCTCACCTCCTCATCTCACCCTCCTCTCTCCTCACCTCCTCTCTCCTCACCTTCTCTCTCCTCACCTCCTCTCTGCTCACATCCTCATCTCACCCTCCTCACCTTCTCTCTCCTCACCTCCTCTCTGCTCACCTCCTTATCTCACCCTCCTCACCTCCTCATCTCTCCTCATTCCCCATCTCACCCTCCTCTCTCCTCACTTCCTCATCTCACCCTCCTCTCTCCCGACCTCATCTCACCCTCACCTCCTCTCTCCTCTCCTCACCTCCTCATCTCACTCCCCTCACCTCCTCCTCTGTGTGTCCCTGTTGTCACAGAGGAAGAAGAGTGCGGTGACCTACCTGAACACTCCTCTCCACCAGGGGACCAGGAAGAGAGGTCAGTTCAAACCTCAGACATCACTGACTGGACACACCTGCACACACACCTGTTCAAACCTCAGACATCACTGACTGGACACACCTGCACACACACACCTGTTCAAACCTCAGACATCACTGACTGGACATACCTGCACACACACCTGTTCAAACCTCAGACATCACTGACTGGACACACCTGCACAGTCACACACCTGTTCAAACCTCAGACATCACTGACTGGACACACCTGCACACACACACCTGTTCAAACCTCAGACATCACTGACTGGACATACCTGCACACACACCTGTTCAAACCTCAGACATCACTGACTGGACACACCTGCACAGTCACACACCTGTTCAAACCTCAGACATCACTGACTGGACACACCTGCACACACACACACCTGTTCAAACCTCAGACATCACTGACTGGACACACCTGCACAGTCACGCACCTGTTCAAACCTCAGACATCACTGACTGGACACACCTGCACAGTCACGCACCTGTTCAAACCTCAGACATCACTGACTGGACACACCTGCACAGTCACGCACCTGTTCAAACCTCAGACATCACTGACTGGACACACCTGCACACACACACCTGTTCAAACCTCAGACATCACTGACTGGACACACCTGCACACACACCTGTTCAAACCTCAGACATCACTGACTGGACACACCTGCACAGTCACACACCTGTTCAAACCTCAGACATCACTGACTGGACACACCTGCACACACACACCTGTTCAAACCTCAGACATCACTGACTGGACACACCTGCACACACACACCTGTTCAAACCTCAGACATCACTGACTGGACACACCTGCACAGTCACACACCTGTTCAAACCTCAGACATCACTGACTGGACACACCTGCACAGTCACACACCTGTTCAAACCTCAGACATCACTGACTGGACACACCTGCACAGTCACACACCTGTTCAAACCTCAGACATCACTGACTGGACATACCTGCACACACACACACCTGTTCCAGCCCCCTGGGGCCCTGTGCAGTGCCTGTGTAGACTATAGACACTGACTCTACACACCTGCACAGTCACACACCTGTTCCAGCCCCCTGGGGCCCTGTGCAGTGCCTGTGTAGACTACAGACATGGGCCCTGTGCAGTGCCTGTGTAGACTATAGACATGGGCCCTGTGCAGTGCCTGTGTAGACTATAGACATGGGCCCTGTGCAGTGCCTGTGTAGACTATAGACATGGGCCCTGTGCAGTGCCTGTGTAGACTACAGACATGGGCCCTGTGCAGTGCCTGTGTAGACTATAGACATGGGCCCTGTGCAGTGCCTGTGTAGACTACATACATGGGCCCTGTGCAGTGCCTGTGTAGACTACAGACATGGGCCCTGTGCAGTGCCTGTGTAGACTATAGACATGGGCCCTGTGCAGTGCCTGTGTAGACTATAGACATGGGCCCTGTGCAGTGCCTGTGTAGACTATAGACATGGGCCCTGTGCAGTGCCTGTGTAGACTATAGACATGGGCCCTGTGCAGTGCCTGTGTAGACTATAGACATGGGCCCTGTGCAGTGCCTGTGTAGACTATAGACATGGGCCCTGTGCAGTGCCTGTGTAGACTATAGACATGGGCCCTGTGCAGTGCCTGTGTAGACTATAGACATGGGCCCTGTGCAGTGCCTGTGTAGACTACAGACATGGGCCCTGTGCAGTGCCTGTGTAGACTATAGACATGGGCCCTGTGCAGTGCCTGTGTAGACTACATACATGGGCCCTGTGCAGTGCCTGTGTAGACTACAGACATGGGCCCTGTGCAGTGCCTGTGTAGACTATAGACATGGCCTATATAGGGTTTCTATGTATGCACTTGAAATGTTAATGGTGGGAGCTGCTATGACAGTATAACATGTATTGTACACACAACCCTTTCTGCTGATCGCTCTTGTCTCTGGTTCTAAGTCCTGTCCCTGTTCCAAGCATCCAGTCGATGGTCTAACTTCTTGCTTTACTCTCAGTTTCATCCTTCAGTATATGATTGTCAGATTTGTTCATACAGAAAAGGGATATTATGCCCTTTGTGTCTACATCACCTTGCGCACGTTTAAAAACCTTGCTAATATGACTGATAAAGATTGGGAATCCCTGTGCAAGAAGCAGTGCAAGAGCAGGCTTCAGGTATGATAACATCTGACAAGTCTGGTTTCCCTCACTGGGTGTGATGATGACTTCCTGGTCCAGAAGGATGGAGCGGTCCTCCTCCTCCTCTCTCCTCCTCCAGACCCCTGCTGCTTCTGTGTCTCTCCTCCTCCAGACCCCTGCTGCTTCTGTGTCTCTGCTCCTCCAGACCCCTGCTGCTTCTGTGTCTCTGCTCCTCCAGACCCCTGCTGCTTCTGTGTCTCTCCTCCTCCAGACCCCTGCTGCTTCTGTGTCTCTCCTCCTCCAGACCCCTGCTGCTTCTGTGTCTCTCCTCCTCCAGACCCCTGCTGCTTCTGTGTCTCTCCTCCTCCAGATCCCTGCTGCTTCTGTGTCTCTCCTCCTCCAGACCCCTGCTGCTTCTGTGTCTCTGCTCCTCCAGACCCCTGCTGCTTCTGTGTCTCTCCTCCTCCAGACCCCCGGTTCTTTTGTGTCTCTGCTCCTCCAGACCCCTGCTGCTTCTGTGTCTCTGCTCCTCCAGACCCCTGCTGCTTCTGTGTCTCTGCTCCTCCAGACCCCTGCTGCTTCTGTGTCTCTGCTCCTCCAGACCCCTGCTGCTTCTGTGTCTCTGCTCCTCCAGACCCCTGCTGCTTCTGTGTCTCTCCTCCTCCAGACCCCTGCTGCTTCTGTGTCTCTCCTCCTCCAGACCCCTGCTGCTTCTGTGTCTCTGCTCCTCCAGACCCCTGCTGCTTCTGTGTCTCTGCTCCTCCAGACCCCTGCTGCTTCTGTGTCTCTCCTCCTCCAGACCCCTGCTGCTTCTGTGTCTCTCCTCCTCCAGACCCCTGCTGCTTCTGTGTCTCTGCTCCTCCAGACCCCTGCTGCTTCTGTGTCTCTCCTCCTCCAGACCCCTGCTGCTTCTGTGTCTCTGCTCCTCCAGACCCCTGCTGCTTCTGTGTCTCTGCTCCTCCAGACCCCTGCTGCTTCTGTGTCTCTGCTCCTCCAGACCCCTGCTGCTTCTGTGTCTCTCCTCCTCCAGACCCCTGCTGCTTCTGTGTCTCTGCTCCTCCAGACCCCTGCTGCTTCTGTGTCTCTGCTCCCTGGCCAGCATGTGGAGCTCTTTCTGCACTAACTCTGCTCTCTGTGCTTTTCCAACATCTCCTCCCCCTTTAATCACCCCACCCACCCACCCCACGCTAGCCAACGAGGACTCCCTCTCCAAGGTATGTCGGTTAGACGACTCGTCTGTCTGTTTTTTTTCCCCCTTTTTCCATCTTTCTTTTTCTTTTGTTGTCTTGTCTCATGTCACCCAGGTCGCCCTCCTAAACACAGCAGTGTTCCTGAGCTGGCTGTCCAGCCCCCAGCCTCTCCCTCCAGCCGCCACGCTGGTGCCCCCCGCCGAGCGGCAAGACGCAGGCCTCCCCCTCCCTGTCCACCCTCACCCTCTCCCCCTCCCCAGCCCCTGCTCTGGGGACGTAAGTAGCAGCTGGAGACGGCAGACACACCCAGGCCTTACTGACCCTCGCCCCCCTCCCCCCCGTTAGGTCACCGGTTCTGAACACGGGCAGTAAAGACGTCGAGTATCGGGGAAATCCGATTGGCCTGTCATTCATATATTTTCGACACGATGACCCTCGCCACACACATACCTGTCTTCCCATTGTATGATTCATCATCCCATCTTTTTGTTTCTGATGCAGTCTTACAAAGTGAAGTGTTCCTCTCGCTGTGCCCTTGTAGGAAAATAGAACATCTTGATACGTGACCTTTGTGGAAAACTAGCTTTTTTTATGAAAGAACAAGATCATTCTGAATCGTGTAAAACATTTATTTCAAATGATCCAAAAGTTTTACCTTGGTCTGTCAACAGCATCTTTCAGATACTTCTTTACCCCTCATAACCCCAAGTAGTTAAGCTGATCTTTAGATTAGTATAATTATATACTAAATTATTATATATTAAACTAATTAGATACTATAATATATACAATAACATCTATAAAATACAGAATAGAAACCAACAAGAAAATCCAGAAGTAAACTAGCCCCGCCCACCGCCCTGCCTCTCCTCATCTGATTGGACAGGCCCAGACAGGGCAGAGGAACTGATTGGTGCAATTCTTCCTGACAGGGAGACATCCATGAGGACTACTGCACTGTCTGCAGACGCAGCGGCCAGTTACTCATGTGTGACACGTGTTCGCGTGTCTTTCACCTGGACTGCTTGGACCCACCACTGAAAACCATTCCTAAAGGCATGTGGATCTGTCCCAAATGTCAAGACCAGGTAAACACAGAGCCCTACCGAGCCCTGCCTGTAGGGGGCGGGCCCAGGGTGTCAGACGTGGAGAAACGAGGACAGTCTTACCAAACGGGAGGAAGGTTACTGAAGTGGCAGTGGCTGTTGCTAAATGGGTTCTAAGATGGTGATATGATGCAGATTTGAAGATCTCCCACTTGTCCCCTTAGATGGTCCATCAGGTATCATGTCAACATTAAGACAAGGCAGCTCCTTCCTTTGTAAGCTCCTACATTATTCAGCATTGTTTTACAGTACGTCCCATCTGTCTTGTTAGTGAAGAGCATCACTTTCATTTGACTCCATTGTATGTCCACCTCTCCCAGAGGTGACCACAGGTCTGTTGTCCTGGGCAACCCTGTGCTCAAGCCCTGACGTGTCACACAGCGTGTAAATCAGACTTGTCCCCTCCTCAGATACTGAAGAAAGAAGAAGCTATCCCCTGGCCGGGCACGCTGGCTATCGTCCACTCCTACATCGCTTACAAAGAAGGTAAGAAGTCCTGCACGGTTTGTAGCTAGCGCTGACGTTCCACAGGGAGGAGAGACGGGAGGATAGTGTTGTGTTGGTCGTCCTCACAGCTGAGGAGGTGGATAAAGTGTTGTGTTGGTCGTCCTCACAGTTAAGGAGGAGGATAAAGTGTTGTGTTGGTCGTCCTCACAGTTAAAGAGGATAAAGTGTTGTGTTGGTCGTCCTCACAGCTGAGGAGGTGGATAAAGTGTTGTGTTGGTCGTCCTCACAGTTAAAGAGGATAAAGTGTTGTGTTGGTCGTCCTCACAGATAAGGAGGAGGATAAAGTGTTGTGTTGGTCGTCCTCACAGCTAAGGAGGTGGATATAGTGTTGTGTTGGTCGTCCTCACAGTTAAGGAGGAGGATAAAGTGTTGTGTTGGTCGTCCTCACAGCTAAGGAGGTGGATAAAGTGTTGTGTTGGTCGTCCTCACAGCTAAGGAGGAGGATAAAGTGTTGTGTTGGTCGTCCTCACAGCTAAGGAGGTGGATAAAGTGTTGTGTTGGTCGTCCTCACAGTTAAGGAGGTGGATAAAGTGTTGTGTTGGTCGTCCTCACAGTTAAGGAGGTGGATAAAGTGTTGTGTTGGTCGTCCTCACAGCTGAGGAGGTGGATAAAGTGTTGTGTTGGTCGTCCTCACAGTTAAGGAGGTGGATAAAGTGTTGTGTTGGTCGTCCTCACAGCTAAGGAGGAGGATAAAGTGTTGTGTTGGTCGTCCTCACAGTTAAGGAGGTCAGGAGGATAAAGTGTTGTGTTGGTCGTCCTCACAGTTAAGGAGGAGGATAAAGTGTTGTGTTGGTCGTCCTCACAGTTAAAGAGGATAAAGTGTTGTGTTGGTCGTCCTCACAGATAAGGAGGAGGATAAAGTGTTGTGTTGGTCGTCCTCACAGCTAAGGAGGTGGATAAAGTGTTGTGTTGGTCGTCCTCACAGCTAAGGAGGTGGATAAAGTGTTGTGTTGGTCGTCCTCACAGTTAAGGAGGTCAGGAGGATAAAGTGTTGTGTTGGTCGTCCTCACAGATAAGGAGGAGGATAAAGTGTTGTGTTGGTCGTCCTCACAGATAAGGAGGAGGATAAAGTGTTGTGTTGGTCGTCCTCACAGCTAAGGAGGTGGATAAAGTGTTGTGTTGGTCGTCCTCACAGTTAAGGAGGTGGATAAAGTGTTGTGTTGGTCGTCCTCACAGCTAAGGAGGAGGAGAAGCAGAAGCTGCAGAAGTGGAGTGCAGAGCTGAAGCTGGAGAGAGAGCAGCTGGAACTGAGAGTCAAGACACTCAGCAGCTCTATAACGGTGAGACACCCCGTCACGTAGTAACCCCTGACAACACTAGTATCCCCTGACAACACTGGTAACCCCTGACAACTCCTGGCCAGTGAGTCATCTCTCTAACCCTAAACACAAAGGTAACGTCTACTAGGGCATGGGCGATTATATCGAATATTAGTGATAATATCGCAATAATTTTGACGAAGATGTAAAATATCGTATATAATATTTCAAATTCAAGCATACTTTCCCAAAGAACGCGCAGATGTCTTTGCCATTTTGCCTAAAGGATTAATAACACCAACTGTAGACCAGAGCCCGACCGAAAAAGGATTTTAAAGCCGATACCGATACAAATATTTGGTGATTTAAAAATCAGATATTCCGATTTATCGGCCAATATAAAAAAAGATTTTAAAATCCAGAGACGCGTAACAAAACAAACAAACTGATTTCCCTTACATTAGTTATCTTTGTCATTGTAATTTTTAGCAGACGTTCTTATCCATAGCGACTTACATTAAGTACAGGGACATTCCCCGAGGCAAGTAGGGTGAAGTGCCTTGCCCAAGGACACAACGTCATTTGACACGTCATGAATCGAACCCGCAACCTTCTGATTAAAATAGGCCAATTCCCTAACCACTTAGCCATCTGACTCCTGTTATTATTTCCTCACTAAAATAATATGATAATGGAGTTTAAAAATAAACTTGTTTGTTTTATTGTCACAACAGAACAGAGGAAACAAAATAAAAATTATAAGTAAATAAAAAACATTAAAATTCATTTATCGGCCATTATAAATGGCGATTCCGATAGTTTTGAAAATGCCTAATATCGGCCGATATTATCGGCCTGCCGATATATCGGTCGGGCTCTACTGTAGACAAAGTATGGTACAGTTTAGGCTAACAGCTACAATTGTGCTCATGTTCCGTGTGCAAACATTTCTGCAATGGTGACACAAGCGGGAATCAGATCTCACACTTCCATATGGCAGCTCGACAAAAATAAATCTTAGTCGACCAAGAGCATATCGACTAGTCGACTGAGTGGGGACAGCCCTAATATCGCCCTGCCCTAACGTCTACTGGTGTGTTTGTGAAATATGTCATAAGTATGTTTCTCAATAGACAGCCTTCACAAGGTACTTGGTAGAACATGTGTTCTCTGCTCTGGTAAAACATTGTCATCAACCCTGTTGTTTTATTCCTGACAGAAATGCATGGAGACCAAGAACAGCATCTTGTGTCGGCAGAAGGACATGCACGGCTCCCTGGAGAGAGTCAGACACCTGCTCAGACTCATCCAGGCCTTCAGCTTCTCTCAAACCCTGGAGGAAAAAAGCAGCCATGCAAGCACAGAAGGCCTGACAAGGGCAAAACTGCTGCCCTCCCAACAAACTTCAGAAGGGCTCCCCTCCAGGGCTCTGGTAGAGGCCACAAGCCGCTCTGTGGACGAGCCCAAGGATGAGATTGCAGAGGCATCCCCACAGAACGGCTGTGAGGATGAAGCGACAGTGAAGGAGGATACAGAACCAGGGGAGGTGGAACCAGAGCAGGCAAAACCAGAGCAGCAAGACCAGAAAAGATCAAACCAGGGGAGGCGGAACCAGGGGAGGTGAAACAAGGGCAGGTGGAACAAGGGCAGGTGGAACCATGGGAGGCAGAGACTGTAGCCGCAGCAGGTAGCACCCAGGCTGCTGTTCACACCAGTGCCCAGCAGGGGGAACCCCTCAGCAGGGGGCAGCATTCCAGCAGATGGAGGTGGGTGGTGTTGAGCCAGACGTGCCGGTCCTGGAAGCCCCGTCTGACGCTCCGGGCCTGGCCAGTCTCCAGGGTCCCTCCCCGGCCAGCACCACCCCTCACCCGGCCAGCACCACCCCTCACCCGGCCAGCACCACCCCTCACCTGGCCAGCACCAACGGCCACGCCAGCCCCACCCCTCACCTGGCCAGCACCAACGGCCACGCCAGCCCCACCCCTCACCTGGCCAGCACCAACGGCCACGCCAGCACCACCCCTCACCCGGCCAGCACCACCCCTCACCCGGCCAGCACCACCCCTCACCCGGCCAGCACCACCCCTCACCCGGCCAGCACCACCCCTCACCCGGCCAGCACCACCGGCCACGCCAGCACCACCCCTCACCCGGCCAGCACCACCGCCCACGCCAGCACCACCCCTCACCTTGCCAGCACCACCCCTCACCTTGCCAGCCCCACCCCTCACCCGGCCAGCACCAACGGCCACGCCAGCACCACCCCTCACCTGGCCAGCACCACCCCTCACCTGGCCAGCACCCACACCAGCAACAGGGACCACGGTCTGAACACCACCGAGACCACCTCAGAGAACAAAAGTCCTGACAGCATAGAGCAGGCCACTGCAGAGGACAGCCTAAAGCAGGCCACTGCAGAGGACAGCACAGAGCAGGCCACTGCAGAGGACAGCACAGAGCAGGCCACTGCAGAGGACAGCCTAAAGCAGGCCACTGCAGAGGACAGCACAGAGCAGGCCACTGCAGAGGACAGCATGGAGCAGGCCACTGCAGAGGACAGCACAGAGCAGGCCACTGCAGAGGACAGTATAGAGCAGGCCACTGCAGAGGACAGTATAGAGCAGGCCACTGCAGAGGACAGTATAGAGCAGGCTACTGCAGAGGACAGCACAGAGCAGGCCACTGCAGAGGACAGTATGGAGCAGGCCACTGCAGAGGACAGTATGGAGCAGGCCACTGCAGAGGACAGTATAGAGCAGGCCACTGCTGAGGACAACATGGAGCAGGCCACTGCAGAGGACAGCACACAGCAGGCCACTGCAGAGGACAGCACAGAGCAGGCCACTGCAGAGGACAGTATGGAGCAGGCCACTGCAGAGGACAGTATGGAGCAGGCCACTGCAGAGGACAGTATGGAGCAGGCCACTGCAGAGGACAGCACAGAGCAGGCCACTGCAGAGGACAACATGGAGCAGGCCACTGCAGAGGACAGTATGGAGCAGGCCACTGCTGAGGACAGCATGGAGCAGGCCACTGCAGAGGACAGCATGGAGCAGGCCACTGCAGAGGACAGCATGGAGCAGGCCACTGCAGAGGACAGCATAGAGCAGAACACTAACCACAGCCTCAGCAACAAAACCACCTTATCCTCAGAACCATCCCAGCGTTCGTTGCCAGCAATTCTCAACAGTTTGGACCATAAAGAGTGATGCTCAGAGTCTCTCTCTCTGAGGACAGCCCCTGACCCAGAACATGACTCTGCTTGCACCGTGAACAGGTGCCGCTGAAGTTGCCAACATATATAAATGTTAATTGTTTGCGATGTTTTGTCAGACTCTGTTAACCGTGGATGGCCAGCCCTGTCGGATGTTTCTGGATGTTGTGAGATGTTTCTCCGTCACCGTGGTGATGGAATGGCGTGTGTATTGGTGTCACGCCGCTTTAGAAAAGTTTAGTTTTAAAAGGGAGATTTGAAATGTATAACATCACACCAGTGTGTGCCTGCATCAGTTTCCCTCTCCTGGGTCACTTGGGTTCCCTCATGCCAGGGAGGCAGGATAGAGGGTTCCAGAGACCACACGCTGAACCCATGACGCTCCAGCATTCCACGAGAGGAAACTGAAACCAAAAGCAGAATTGCAGGAGACAGATGTCGACCTCTAACAGCATCAGTATTTGTCCAGTGGGAAACATCCAAGATGTTCAACTGTCTCCGAGCTGGGAAACGAGGGAGCCTTCAATCCCCTTCCACCTTCCTCCCCACCAACCGGCTCATCCAGTAAATATGACTGATAACTATCGGACCCACTAACACAACACCTCAGGCAAACAGGGAAGGCAGAGTGGCTGTGTGACGTGTTAGGTTAACCTCTGACAGTGCTGACTGATGGGGGGGGGGTGGCTAAGATAAACAAGAGATCGTCATCATCCAAGAGAGGAGAGGTGAATCAGGCCTCACCTGGCAGCCTCAACATGTTCAGCTGAATCAGGCCTCACCTGGCAGCCTCAACATGTTTAGCTGAATCAGGCCTCACCTGGCAGCCTCAACATGTTCAGCTGAATCAGGCCTCACCTGGCAGCCTCAACATGTTCAGGTGAATCAGGCTTCACCTGGCAGCCTCAACATGTTCAGGTGAATCAGGCCTCCCCTGGCAGCCTCAACATGTTCAGGTGAATCAGGCCTCCCCTGGCAGCCTCAACATGTTTAGGTGAATCAGGCCTCACCTGGCAGCCTCAACATGTTCAGGTGAATCAGGCCTCACCTGGCAGCCTCAACATGTTCAGCTGAATCAGGCCTCCCCTGGCAGCCTCAACATGTTCAGCTGAATCAGGCCTCCCCTGGCAGCCTCAACATGTTCAGGTGAATCAGGCCTCCCCTGGCAGCCTCAACATGTTCAGGTGAATCAGGCCTCCCCTGGCAGCCTCAACATGTTCAGCTGAATCAGGCCTCCCCTGGCAGCCTCAACATGTTCAGCTGAATCAGGCCTCCCCTGGCAGCCTCAACATGTTCAGCTGAATCAGGCCTCCCCTGGCAGCCTCAACATGTTCAGCTGAATCAGGCCTCCCCTGGCAGCCTCAACATGTTCAGGTGAATCAGGCCTCCCCTGGCAGCCTCAACATGTTCAGCTGAATCAGGCCTCCCCTGGCAGCCTCAACATGTTCAGCTGAATCAGGCCTCCCCTGGCAGCCTCAACATGTTCAGGTGAATCAGGCCTCCCCTGGCAGCCTCAACATGTTCAGCTGAATCAGGCCTCCCCTGGCAGCCTCAACATGTTCAGGTGAATCAGGCCTCCCCTGGCAGCCTCAACATGTTCAGCTGAATCAGGCCTCCCCTGGCAGCCTCAACATGTTCAGCTGAATCAGGCCTCCCCTGGCAGCCTCAACATGTTCAGCTGAATCAGGCCTCCCCTGGCAGCCTCAACATGTTCAGCTGAATCAGGCCTCCCCTGGCAGCCTCAACATGTTCAGCTGAATCAGGCCTCCCCTGGCAGCCTCAACATGTTCAGGTGAATCAGGCCTCTCCTGGCAGCCTCAACATGTTCAGCTGAATCAGGCCTCCCCTGGCAGCCTCAACATGTTCAGCTGAATCAGGCCTCACCTGGCAGCCTCAACATGTTCAGCTGAATCAGGCCTCCCCTGGCAGCCTCAACATGTTCAGCTGAATCAGGCCTCCCCTGGCAGCCTCAACATGTTCAGCTGAATCAGGCCTCCCCTGGCAGCCTCAACATGTTCAGCTGAATCAGGCCTCCCCTGGCAGCCTCAACATGTTCAGGTGAATCAGGCCTCTCCTGGCAGCCTCAACATGTTCAGCTGAATCAGGCCTCCCCTGGCAGCCTCAACATGTTCAGCTGAATCAGGCCTCACCTGGCAGCCTCAACATGTTCAGCTGAATCAGGCCTCCCCTGGCAGCCTCAACATGTTCAGGTGAATCAGGCCTCCCCTGGCAGCCTCAACATGTTCAGCTGAATCAGGCCTCACCTGGCAGCCTCAACATGTTCAGCTGAATCAGGCCTCCCCTGGCAGCCTCAACATGTTCAGCTGAATCAGGCCTCCCCTGGCAGCCTCAACATGTTCAGCTGAATCAGGCTTCACCTGGCAGCCTCAACATGTTCAGGTGAATCAGGCCTCCCCTGGCAGCCTCAACATGTTCAGCTGAATCAGGCTTCACCTGGCAGCCTCAACATGTTCAGCTGAATCAGGCTTCACCTGGCAGCCTCAACATGTTCAGCTGAATCAGGCCTCACCTGGCAGCCTCAACATGTTCAGCTGAATCAGGCCTCCCCTGGCAGCCTCAACATGTTCAGCTGAATCAGGCCTCCCCTGGCAGCCTCAACATGTTCAGCTGAATCAGGCCTCCCCTGGCAGCCTCAACATGTTCAGCTGAATCAGGCCTCCCCTGGCAGCCTCAACATGTTCAGCTGAATCAGGCCTCACCTGGCAGCCTCAACATGTTCAGGTGAATCAGGCCTCCCCTGGCAGCCTCAACATGTTCAGCTGAATCAGGCCTCTCCTGGCAGCCTCAACATGTTCAGGTGAATCAGGCCTCCCCTGGCAGCCTCAACATGTTCAGGTGAATCAGGCCTCCCCTGGCAGCCTCAACATGTTCAGCTGAATCAGGCCTCCCCTGTTGGTCCAGTGAAGTGATCCAGTTTCATGTGTCAGTCAGTGTGTCAACTGTGAGCACTAAATGTGAAATTGCAATATTGCAATGTCAAAACACACAAAAAGATCTATATATGAGTGTGTGTGTTTCTTTTTTATAGGAAAAGATATTCAGGTCTTCCTAGTCTTCAAAATAAGTGCTTTCTGTTTCATAAAACAGTTGTTTGTTACATGTGTTGAACTGGCATTGTTTGTGCAAGTGATCCTTTAATTAAGGTGACCTTTCGTCTGGGAAATGTACATTTGTGTTGAATTCTGAACTGCCAAATGCTATTGTATCCAAATACAGCAGGAACATGCCCACTTACTGTATGGAAAGATCAATTAAATAACAGAATATATCTATATATATATAGGTATTTATATATATAAACCAGTTTAGAAATTGGAAATACCCAGAAAGTAAGAATGTAGGTTTGTTAAACAATAAAATATTTTATTTTCTAGAAGCAAGAGGCTTTTTCTGTCTGCGCATTCTGCAGGACGTACATCTGAGACGTATATCCATAAACATAGACATACTGTATATCCATGAACGTAGACATACTGTATATCCATGAACATAGACATACTGTATATCCATGAACATAGACATACTGTATGAACATAGACATACTGTATGAACATAGACATACTGTATATCCATGAACATAGACATACTGTATATCCATGAACATAGACATACTGTATGAACGTAGACATACTGTATATCCATGAACATAGACATACTGTATGAACATAGACATACTGTATGAACATAGACATACTGTATATCCATGAACATAGACATACTGTATGAACATAGACATACTGTATGAACATAGACATACTGTATATCCATGAACATAGACATACTGTATGAACATAGACATACTGTATATCCATGTCTTTGGTTGAGAAGGCCCACATGTGAGACTAAAGCACAAACCTGCTGCAGGAGAGGAGAGATGCTTCTAGATGTGGCATATGGAACACAGAGGATGCATCTCTTTATATCTTGTTTATCCTCAAGTTGCCAATTATTTTGTATGACTCAACTTGTCTCTTGTGTTCTGGCCGCAGTGTTGAGATGCCGTAGTCAACTCGGACTCGTCCCCTCAGAGCCTGCTTAACCTGGTCAGCGAACCTTCTCCAACGCTGACAAGAGATATTTGTCTCCCTTGGAAATAATGATTTGACTGAGTAACATCTGCTTCTCTCATTACAACGTTGTATTGATTATCTATGAGTTATTGGTACGTTTGGGAACCTGTCAGACAGTATTGTTTTTTAACAAAGTAGATCATAAAATCCCGAGGCAGTTTCTACACCCTTGGTCTTCAAACTGTCCAACTTTATTGCTATGTTGCATTTTACACTGTATACAGCTGACTGCACACATCATGTTTACTTCAAACCATGACCAATTCACTACATATCTGTGGAGACTGTTGGCTGTTTTGGTGACACGAAACACAGATGTGGAGACAGTGCTTAGCAGACAACAGGAATTTCTAATTCCAAATAATATCTATATTCATAACATTTAACATTTTCACAACATTCCCTTTTTTATTTTATTTGTATTCACCAATGACAAAGAAAATCATCTCAACATGCTGAGCAGATTTTGTGTTGTGAAAAACGAGCCGTTTGAATGCAGTCCACACAAATGGCAAATGATTTAGGTGTCAACTTTAACTAATGAATTGACGCTGGACCTTATCATATAGAAGAGTCGATAACGCTGGTTCTGCTGTGGGTGTAGCACTCAGTCATGTATGTCCTTCATCTGATGTCTTTACAAAGGCCTCATATTTTGTTAGAGAGAAACTGGATTTTCCCCTTTTTTAGGTACCTAGAGTGCCTGTCTTCCAAACAGCATGTTGTGTCTCTTGACTTGCACTGTGACTTGACTCTGGACTTGAGACTTGACTCTAGACTCTTGACTTGCACTGTGACTTGACTTGCACTGTGACTTGACTCTAGACTTGAGACTTGACCTTGACTCTTGACTTGCACTGTGACTTGAACAATGACTTGAACTGTGACTTGAGACTTGACTTGAGACTTGACTTGACTCTTGACTTGCACTGTGACTTGACTCTTGACTTGACTCTAGACTTGAGACTTGACTTGACTCTTGACTTGCACTGTGACTTGACTCTTGACTTGACTCTAGACTTGAGACTTGACTTGCACTGTGACTTGTATTACCAACCCTGCTGAAGCCCTGGGCTGCTCCTGCTATCCTCCCTCTCCCTCTGTGGTGTTCCTCTCTGCAGAGCACAGAAAACATCCAATCAGAACATTTGGTCTAATAGATGATTCATTTGACATAACTTTGTGTAATCTGATCATTTTAGTATTTTTATTATCCACCTCAATTATATTTAGTCTTCAGTAGATTTCAGTGTAACTTTAAGTAGTCTGAGGCGTCTAAAAGATGTGGACATATCACAGGCTTGTTCATAGTTATATGATGCTGTTGTGGGAGTGTTGTGATTGGTCAATGTGAAGTTGAGGATTGTTTACAGGAAGTGGACAATGAAATGGAACAGATGTGACCAATGTTTTTGTGATGCACTTTTGGTTGGATTCACCATAGTATTTATTTTTTATACTGCCCGAACCCCCACCAATATGATCTTTAGTTTAGATTCTACAGAGGCATTATGTGTTACACCTGTCTGTATTGTAACTCAGTATATTTTTTATTTTGCTGTGCACCTTTAGAAAAACAAACAAACATTTTTTGCCTTTCATTTTTGTCCATCTTTGTGTTGGAATAAGTTACAGAACACCAGGTCATGTGACTTGCTGAGCTTGAGTCTGTTTGGAAGAACAAACCAATCCTGCACCCTGATTGGACAGACTTCTTAAACCTTTGGCACCATCTGTCCAATCGGTACAATAGAAAGCATGCCTTCTTATGCAAGTTTTTATACAATGTTTGTCAAACTTTTTTTTTATATGCATTTATTTAAGATTTATTTCCAAATGTTTGTACGTGAAATCAGTCACTTTTCTTTTTACATTCTGGCAACAATGCCAAAACTCTAGTTACGCTATATACAATAGATACAAATCTAAACAAAATACATTTCAAGATTTTGTTACCAACTCCATTTTGATGTGGCATTTTGGCAATAGTTTGTAATTCTCTTATGGCAGTGAGATGTAACGCCATGAACTGTGAAGTCTGTGTAACTGAGGAAAAAAACGATACAAGGTATAAGTGTGTCTTGACTCATTCTACTCAAGGACCATTCTTTATATCAATTTTGCCTTTGCTAATGCACCATGCTGAATGTTACTTAGGGACATGGGAGGGGTTGTGGAAAGTGATCTCTAAATGGTCTTGTGTCTAAAATTGTTGAGTGCATTGTCCTGTTTAAAAAAGAAAAACGTTTTTAAAAAAAGTTATGAAAAACATGTTCCATTTCTATACTCAAACCAGTATACCCAAAGAATATTGCAAATGTGCATTTCTATGTATCTGGAAGCCTTTATGCATTTATACATATCAGTTCAGTATTGTTATTATTTTGGGCTGTTCATTCTTGCTTCAGCAAAGTGTACGTTCTCAAGCGTAGTGTACGATCTCAAGCAGAGTGTACGTTCTCAAGCATAGTGTACGTTCTCAAGCATAGTGTACGTTCATAAGCAGAGTGTACATTCTCAAGCAGAGTGTACGTTTTCAAGCATAGTGTACATTCTCAAGCATAGTGTACGTTCTCAGCAAGTGTACGTTCTCAAGCAGAGTGTACGTTCTCAAGCAGAGTGTACGTTCTCAAGCAGAGTGTACGTTCTCAAGCAGAGTGTACGTTCTCAAGCAGAGTGTACGTTCTCAAGCGTAAAGGATTTGGTCTGGCAGCTGAGACGGCCTCAGATTGTTATTGGGCAGATGGGCACTGTGGCCAGATGGGTACTGTGGGTGGAGATAATTTCTTTTTATGCATAAAAATTGTGTTTCCAGTTCATTCCAATGAATCCTCATCCTGTTCACTTCCCTACCCTCTTTCATGGGCATCTCTATATAGTTCAGGTTTTTTGTTCTGATGATATACCCAAGTCATGATTGTGGCCTTCTAGTATTGTTAATACATTTCAATATCCCATAATAATCATTGACATGTTGTCTTGACTACCCTGATGCAGACCTGTGGCTTCTTACCTCTATACAGTTCATTCAGTCGGAGGAGTGCAAAAAGTCCTTTTTAAAAATAATCTTCCATTTGATGAAAGCTGCATTGTAGCGATATTAATAAAGAAAAGTTCACCTGGTGTGCTGAATAATGTGTAAATTGTTAATTACACGATCTGAATATTTGTACGATTGTTTGTATTTTTCATAATTTTAAAAAGGAGTGTGTATTTTTTTGACTTCTCTTCTGTTACAGATCTGTGGTTTTTTGGCCTGACATTGTGACTGGTCTCCTGCGTCTCTTACCGCGCTCCTGAATTGAGCCTCTTCTGTCATTAATTATTTGTATGCAGTGTTTAGAAAATACTGTAGGGAAAATGGGAAGAAGTTGATATTAGGAGCATTTTGATCAATTTGTATTTATTTATTTTATCATTTTGTTAATAAATTGTGAAAAGCAAATTCGCGTCATGGTCTCAATTCAGTATAGCTAATCATGTTCATATTTAACTTACTGATAACATCGGTACACCATACTGCAGTTCAACCAGATACAAAACTGGTATTAACGGTGTGTTTTATCACCTTACAATGCATCATTAGTTTACTTTGTAGAGGTTTGGAAGATTGATAAATGCTAAAAATGTGAAAGGTATGTATGCGCTTTTCTATTATGATTGCTCATTACAATAGTCCTAAAAGCTTTGAGCATAAGAGTTTTTAACTCTCTTTTCAGTATTCAAACAAGTAAACATAACGTTCTCGCAGCCGGTAAACACACGTCTTCTGTGTTGATAACTGAATGGTGTTTCTCGCGCGTTCACGGCGGTACGGGCCACGCGCATCACGTTTAAACGTACGTGCATTTAAACAGAATTTGGAGCTGGGATATTAATATTTTTGTACTGCGTCTCTCATCACTGCAGTCAGTGTGCTTTCTTCCGTTTTCCATGTCATTTCCTGTAATAAAAAGATGGTGGTCAAAGCCTGCAGAAGCGGCTGACTCGCAGCACTAATTTTCATCAGAAAAAACTTTGCATCGCCCTGGACTAGTGAAACTGCTGAGTGGTGGTGAGTAATCTGTAGAGATCACCGCGGCTCAAGAGGAGGTCGGGAGATTACGAGGTCGGTGCAGACTCTCCAGTACACTCTGTGGAAGGTGAATCTCTCTTACTAGCCAATGTGGCCAATGAAAATGGCTTCCGAAAGCGTTAGGCAAATTGCCAACTGCCTGCAGAGGAAAGTCGAGGAAATATTTGACTACACTGCACCCTGCGACATACATTATGTCACTCCAATCCAGTTGCGGTGGCTTTGTGCTTTTCGTCTTAAAAGCGGAACGTCAAACTTTGGCTAGCAACGCAAGTTTGTGTTTCAGTATGATTGTAGCCAACCGTGAGTCCTGTTGTTCCGTCTTCTCGCAAAGATGTTAGACCCCCTTTGAGAGGCACACTCGCGGACCAATCAGCACGCCACATTTCATCCCAAATATTTTCGGGTGAACGTTTTTTTCTGAAGCGTCTGCGTATATGTTGGCAGTTACCTTTGAGATTCACCTGTTATGTTGTAGTTAATGATCCGCAGAGTTCAGGTCACTCATTTTAATGGATATAGCCTACTATATGTCGGACTCAAAGATAAAGATTACACTCAACATTTGAATTTGTATGATCATTTTTCTCTGCGCAAAACGAACGTAAACCATTGTGTATTCTCCTGGAATGTGTAGATTTGAAAGATGCAGCAGTGAAGTCAGTGATCCCTGTCTCCTGCTCTACAATGGCAGAACTGACAGCCTTTCAAACTGAGCCATCGTCAAACCCTGAGCCCAACAGCAGCACTAGGTAGGCTAGTACTCTTCAACCAGATGTTGTGGATTATAGGCATCGTACAACAGACAGCAACAGCCAATGTGTCGATCAGCCTTTGGTGTTTATGTCAATGTGTGCTTTCTGGCACAGTCTCAAAGATGAGCAGACAGAGCAGAGCAAGAGACAGCAGGTGAAGCGTCGACCCTGAGCGTGACCTCGAGCGTGACCTCGAGCCCCCTGACAGCACCAAACACAGAGAGCTCTGGTGTGAGTAGCTTCAGTATTTCAGATGTGATGGATGAGTTGGAACTATAGTGCAACAACAAAGTAGTTGAAACAGTTACTACGTTGTATTATACGGTATCTCAAGACGGTTCTTGTGTTGTTTTTTGTGTTTGTCCTCTAACACAGTCTGTGAAGAGTGCAAAGAGTACTTTTTACAAGAATGTCCCAAGTGTCACGTCCCGCCGCTGTTTGTCCCCGACACCCCGGTGGTTCTGGGGGCGCCAAGCAGGGCGGCGCTGACGGTTCCGTCAGGGCTGGAGGTAGTGTTGGAGGGGGAGGAGGTGGATGTGCGCTGTGTGGATGTAAACATCCGGAAGGGATCCTTCTTTGGTCCGTTTGAAGGGGAGCTAGTGGCCAAGGACCAGTCGTCTGGGCAATTCTCCTGGATAGTGAGTCGAGCTTTGTGTGCTTTTCACAGACGGGTTCAGTGTGGCACAAGCCAACACTTTAAGTAGCGGGACTTGTGTTTTACTGACCTCAAAGGTTAAGAATCTATATGTCTCAAATGTCATCTATTGTCATTTTTTTTCTTTTTTAAACCATAACACCATTCTGCTACAGCTGGTGTTTTCTTCTTCTTGGTTTTCTTAGATCGTTGATGAGAACAACACGTATAAATCCATCGATGGCAGTGATGCGACTAAAGCCAACTGGATGAGGTCCGTATCTTTAACAGGAAGTGGCCTCTCAGTTTGAGCCGATAAGCGCACCTTTGTCTTGATGAGCTTTAACTTCATTCATTTAACTTAATGCTTGGGCAGCATGAAGAACACATCTGAAAGACTTTTACAACTGATATGTTTTGTATGTGCACTGACTTAAATACAATTTTAAAAATCTTCTGGTGTTGTACGCTCAAGAAACCTTCTGAACTTGTTGCCTCCAGATATGTGAGGACCTCCGCGGACGAGGACGAGAGGAACCTGACTGCTTTCCAACACGGAGAGGAGATATATTTCCGTGCGTGCCGACAGTTTGTGGCGGGAGAGAAGCTCAGAGTGTGGTACGGCACGGACTACATCAGTCGTCTGCACAGCGTCTCACAGGACAGCATCGCCCACAGTCTGGACACAGGTGAGACACCTCTGGTTCCTCTCACACATTTAAAATGTTTTACTTTGACCTTGTGACAGAAATGTCAAGTACTTTTTTGTGGGATATTTCTATTTTTAAATCTATTGTGAGGATTAATACTCTCAATGATTTTATTGGCACATCTGATACAAATGTCTCGGACACACAGTTGTGAGAGTTGTGAGGGTGCTGTTGTGTCAGTTGTCCATGTGAGGTGATGTTGTGTCAGTTGTCCATGTGATGGTGCTGTTGTGTCAGTTGTCAGTGTGATGGTGCTGTTGTGTCAGATGTAAGTGTGAGGGTGCTGTTGTGTCAGTTGTCCATGTGAGGTGATGTTGTGTCAGTTGTCAGTGTGATGGTGCTGTTGTGTCAGTTGTCCATGTGAGGTGATGTTGTGTCAGTTGTCCATGTGATGGTGCTGTTGTGTCAGTTGTCAGTGTGATGGTGCTGTTGTGTCAGATGTAGTGTGAGGGTGCTGTTGTGTCAGTTGTCCATGTGAGGTGATGTTGTGTCAGTTGTCAGTGTGATGGTGCTGTTGTGTCAGTTGTCCATGTGAGGTGATGTTGTGTCAGTTGTCCATGTGATGGTGCTGTTGTGTCAGTTGTCCATGTGAGGGTGCTGTTGTGTCAGTTGTCAGTGTGAGGGTGCTGTTGTGTCAGTTGTCCATGTGATGGTGCTGTTGTGTCAGTTGTCCATGTGAGGGTGATGTTGTGTCAGTTGTCCATGTGATGGTGCTGTTGTGTCAGTTGTCAGTGTGAGGGTGCTGTTGTGTCAGTTGTCAGTGTGAGGGTGCTGTTTTGTCAGTTGTCCATGTGATGGTGCTGTTGTGTCAGTTGTCAGTGTGATGGTGCTGTTGTGTCAGTTGTCCACGTGAGGGTGCTAAAGATATATATTCATAGATTTGGTTGGATATCATAAATAAAATGTCCATGACTGTATTAGTGGTATTTGATGGTGATTTCAATTGCACACTGTGATATATGACATATAAAAAAATATATATATAAAAGACATAGTGCAGCAGGCACAGATTCCATTATCTCTGGAACGTTTTTAGAGGAAGAATACCACTATAGACCTACAAGTATTAGTCAGACAACAGACATTGTTATCAGCTGAAATTAACAAGAACAAATCCAGAAGAAACTAAACATTCCGGATCATTGACCTGTTCTGGTTCTGCAGGTAAGCAAACCAGGTCGAGTGTTCTGCTTTATAATCCTTTGCTATCTAGTTGAATGTTAGGATGGAAGACAACATTCATCCATACTGGACACTTCCTTCCTTCTGCTGTCTCAGTTCCCACAAAGCAAACGTACTCTCTGTTGTCTTCCAGCTTCTCCGTCTGCGGTGAAGTCGGACGCCGTGTCCAGTCCCCAGGAGGACAGTAAAGGTCCAGTGCTCAGGTCGTCTCTGCAGGGCAGGAAGGGCTTGGGGAAGCTCAGCGGAGAGGAGGGGGAGGGCCAACCCCAAGCTAAGAAGAAGAAGATCGACCTCATCTTCAAGGATGTTGTAGAAGCATCTCTGGAGGCCTGTAAAGGTGTGAACACCCCCATGAACAGCTCTCTGTCTCTGAAGAGGACCAGGTCCCTCCACGCCCCACACTACTACAGCCTCGCCGGCACGCTCGCAGCCCCCAGCGGGAAGTCCTTCCTCTCCCAGGAGGACAGTAAAGCTCAGTGTCTGGGCGGGGGCCACAGCTCCTCAGAGCAGGCGGATATTGACTTTAATCTGCACAAGCTGAAGTCAGAGGAGAACCACATCCAGGTGTACGAGGGCCCCTCGACCTCCTTCTGCCCCAACTGTGTGAGGCTGAAGAGGAGGATCAGGGAGCTGGAGGCGGAGGTGTCGCGCCTGCGGGCCGGCGAGCACATGGACGCCCTGGCCCCTCCCCTTCCGGAGCAGGCGCCACTGGAAGATTTTCAAGGTAGGTCCGGGGAACGACCACCATCTGGCCTGAAACGTTTTCTGTCTTGTGTTGTAAAAAGGAATTTGCTCTGTTGCTGTGTTATGATTTACGAGTCTAATATTGTTCTTCTTTTTTTTCTTTTTGGGTATAACACATTTTTGGGTGTTGTTTCAGAAACATGTATTTAAAACATAAAAGGTTCATGTTGTAGCCTGATCTCAGTGCCTATGAATGTTTGATTGCTGTTGTTCTGTTTGCTGAGAGATAGTAGAAGCATTGGCACATTGCTATTTATCTTTGTACCATGTGACCTTATGTGACATCATTACTTTATTAAAACAATTTTAAACTGACCCGTTCCTTTCAGTGAATTATTATAATGAACAGCCAAAGACACGGTGTACAGAATTTGTGTACAATGGTGTTACAAAATTAGGTTTTTAGCCTGTAGCGACGCAGATTTAACATACCCTACTTAGGCACAAACACATTCAGTTGGCTCCTGGTTCTATGAAATTCATCTGAATTTGAGGAAACGATGATGTCAAAATACCTTAAATCCTCCAGGTTTAGCGCTGCAGTTCGTCAACACAATTCTCAAGTTGTTTCTCCTGCTGTGTCCTTGCAGAGATGGAGGTCATGACCCCGATCCCGGTGGCGCTGGACGAAGAGGATCAAGACGGAGACTCTGCGGATGAGTCCATCGCCGCTGACCTCATGGTCTCCGTGGACGACCCCTCCAAGATGTCCGCTGGGCCCGGCCGCCGGATCCGCCGTTTCAAGCAGGAGTGGCTGAAGAAGTTCTGGTTCCTGCGCTACTCTCCCTACGCTGAACGAGATGTGGTGCCACGTGTGCCGCCAGTACACCGTCCAGTCCTCGCGCACGTCCGCCTTCATCATCGGGTCCAAGCAGTTCAAGATCCACACCATCAAGCTGCACAGCCAAAGCAACCTGCACAAGAAGTGCCTGCAGCTGTACAAGCTCCGCATGCACCCGGAGAAGACGGAGGAGATGTGCAGGAACATGGTTCTGCTGTTTCAACGCAGCGTACCACCTGGCCCTGGAGGGCCGGCCCACCTCGGAGCTCAGGGCTCTGGCCGAGCTGCTCAAGAGGTGCGATCTGAAGGTGGTGGACCAGTACATGAACGAGGGAGACTGCCAGATCCTCATCCACCACATTGCCAGGGCGCTGAAGGAAGACCTGGCTGAGAAGATCCGCTTGTCTCCCTTCCTCAGCGTCATCATGGACGGGCAGAACGACGACTTGCTCTCGGACACGGTCGGTGTCTACGTGCAGTTCCTCACCAACGAAGGCCCGCCTGCCACCGAGTTCCTCTCCCTTCAAAGGCTGAGTGTCGGCAGCGTGGACGGTTACCTCCAGGCCATCGAGCGGGCCTTCGGAGTCCTGGGCCTGAGGTTCCAAGACATGCTGGTGGTTGGTTTGGGAGTGGACGGAGCCAACATCTCCTCAGGCCTGAGAGCAAGCCTGTACATGGCTCTTCAGAAGATCCTGCCCTGGGTCCTCTGCCTCCCTGTGATGATCCACCGGCCTCACCTCGAGGTGCTGGACGCCATCAGTGGGAAGGAGCTGTCCTGTCTGGAAGACCTGGAGAACAACCTGAAACAGCTGCTCAGCTTCTACCGGTACTCTCCTCGCATGATGGCCGAGCTGCGGTCCACAGCGCCCACCCTCTCTGAGGAGACGGAGTTCCTGGGAGACATCAGAGCCGTTCGCTGGATCATCGGCGAGCCGAACGTCCTGAACGCACTGATCAAGGATTATCTGGAGGTGGTGACGCACCTCAAGGACATCAGCAGCCAGACGCAGAGAGCGGACGCGGCGGCCATTGCTCTGACCCTGCTACAGTTCCTCATGGACTACCAGTCGGTGAAGCTCATCTATTTTCTTCTGGACATCATTGCTGTTCTCTCACGTCTGGCCTACATCTTCCAGGGTGACTACCTGCTGGTGTCTCAGGTAGATGCCAAGATCGAGGAGGCCATCTTTGAGATCGGTCAGTTAGTGGACTGCCCTGGGGAGTACCTGCAAGAGTTCGAAGAGAACTTCCGTGAAAGCTTCAATGGTGTCGACCTGAAGAACTTACGTGTTGCGGAATCCAAATTTCAATCCATCCGGGAGAAGATTTGCCAGAGGAGCCAGAGCATCCTGTCTCAGCGTCTGGACATGCACAGCCGAGCCGTGGCCAGAGCGTGTCGGGTTCTGGACCTCAACACCTGGCCTCACAACAGGGACGACCTCAGAGCCTACGGAGAGGAGGAGATCCTTCTCATGTTCGACCATCTGGACAAGATCCCTGCAGCTGGACGAGAGACGGCCCCAGGACAAGAGCAAGGCCAGGAGCACCCTGATGGTGGAGTGGAGGGATCTCAAAGCAGACTACTACAGCATGAACGGCTTCAAGGAGGTGGTGGGTCACATCTGCAGGTACAGGCAGAGGTTCCCCGTTCTTAATCGTGTCTTGCAGCTTGTCAGGGTCCTGCCGACCTCCACTGCTTGCTGCGACAAAGGCAGAGTGTCTCTGCAGAAAGTACGCAAGAACAACCGCTCCCGGCTCACCATGGACCACACCAACGACCTGCTGACTCTCGCTGTGAACGGGCCGCCCATCGCTCACTTCGACGGCAAGCGACCGTTGGACAGCTGGTTTGAAGAGAAGTCCGGGAACAGTTACTCTCTCTCGGCGGAAATGTTGAACCGAATGTCCACCGCTGATCAGAAGTCTGTCCTGCACAGCGTGGACGTGAACACCAGCTTTTACCCTGACATCTGACAGACTCGCCCCAAGTGGCACATACCTGCTCGCCTCGCTACGTCAGACAGCCGTGACGTTGTCGGGAGCAACGATCTGGGCTGTGATCAGCCTCAGAGATGTGCCATGTTCATGCAGCCCTGATGGTTCAGACTGTGTGATCTTTAAATAACAGCACTGTGTGAGAGGGTACATGCTCAGCTCTGTGTGAGAGGGTACATGCGACAGCGTCAAGCTCTCAGGTGCCAGGTTGGTCTTTAAAGGGAACACAGCAAATCAAGGAGACATACAGAACAGGTCAAAACGGCTATCTTTGCTTGAGTATGTTAAATATAGAATTAAAGCACAGTACGACATGTTACCACTTAGCACTTAAGACGTGCAGGAAACGGATGGTTTCAGCGGCCTAGTTCTCACCTGGTCGTCCTGCAGTGGTGACCAGCTGGCAGGAAGTGACACGTGACTAACAGGTCCTGGCACTTAAGCACGTTTCACTGAAACATGAAACCACTTAATAATTAAAAGTTAAATGACAACAGCATTTACTACACTATAAATCTAGGTGTATACTATTTTTTAAGTATTGTAATTCTCTATGTCATTAGAGATTGTGCCATTGTTCACAATGCAAGTCATAAGAGAGAAAGTCAAAGGTGCTATTGCGCTAGGCCATGCAAAGAAGTGAATTGTTTTGCACATTGTGGTGATTGATATTGTTGTTGTGATTTTTATGTCTTAAAATATTACAGTGAGGGGATGTGGTCTCTTACAGTGAGGGGATGTGGTCAATATTTGGTTTTGCCCCCAACAATGTCTATTATTAGTATTGATGATACTATTTACTATTTACAGATTACTGAAGGTGTATAACCACACCTGGTTTGATTATAATTCTCTTCAATAGTTGCTTCATTGCCTGCCTTTTATATTTGGTTATCATCATTTATACGTGCTGCCTTCAGAGTTGGTCATTCTTTACGTGTTTTCTGTTTTTCAAACAATACAAGATGGATTTAGGTTTGGAGGTATAAATGTATCAATTTAGTCAACATAGTAAGTTTTCGTTCTTTGAAATATGTCAACCTCACAAGAACAACAAGGTTCAGTTTAGTCAAATGTGAAAATAAAACATCTGAGGTTTTGCACTAGCAGTTTAAACTGTGTGAAATGTAACTGCTATGTTTGAATATATGACTGGGATCTTAATGGCTGAGACTGTTTCACTATATTTGTTGATGTTTTAGTGTTATCTGAGCCTGGCATCGCCGTAGTTGTGTCAGTTGGGGTCAGTAGCCTGTATTGGCATACGCACATACAAACTAGGTTTAATTAGCTTCAGATTGTGCATTGTTTTATTCCTGTTTAGGATAGATTAGTTTCTGAATATCAGTCACAGACTTTAGAGTTCATAAGTGTTCATGCTAAACTGACATAACTGATATATTTTCACGTTAGTTTTGTTGGCATGTGATTGGTTAGCATGTGGTTTGTATCGATGCATGTGATTGGATGTGAATACGTACACAGTTTGTTTTTTTGATACTGTAGATTTACAACCTCAGTGAGGTATATTAAGAGATTAGAAAAACACTTTTTACAGTGCAAACTGTCCTTGTGAATTGTGAGCAGCTGTATGGCTCGTGTTGATGCTATTGGGTCAGGGATTTAGGAGGAAACGTTGTTTTCTATCGCTTTACTATTTGACATCAGAATGCCAATATTCTTCAGAATGCTTTTCTTTGCAGGTTATCTTTTGACATTCAAGAATCATAAGCCAAATGTTGGATCTGGATTTAAAGTAGAATTTAGTTTAGTTTTGTGGCCTAAATGTTACCATGAAGAAATTTTGTTTTTTATTTCTGTATTGTTTGTTTTGTGAACTTTGTTTAAAAAAGAAATTGTGAGCACAGTTATTTTGCTTGTTATTTCGAGTTATATGAGTCAAAACAGCATATCATATGTATCACACCAAAGTTGAATCTCAAAATCTCCATTTATTGTTTTGTATCCATATATTTTACTATATGTTGATATATTATTCATGATAATTTCTACTACAATGTATATGTGATATGTATAAATAATTCTGCTGAATTTGAAAATAATATGTATTATGTTCTTGTAACCAAAACCTGTTTTGTTTATTGGGATGTACAGTCATTATCACGTATGTGTATCTTTAAGTGATGCCTTTCAATGGCTGTTATACATAAACACAACTTTCGTCTGCACTCAAAAGGTATAAAAAATATATACAATTCTTCAGTGCTCCTTGTTTTGAGGCATTTAACACTGGAAATATACCTGTAAATTACCATGCGTTTGAAATGTGTATATATTCATATATATTCATAAGAGATGTATCACCCAATGTATTTTACATTGTAAAAAATATCTACATAGATCATATAACTGTTTAATAAAATATTTTCAATTACCAAATTTTACTGCATCAGTTATTTGATCAATTTACAGTAAAAAAAAAGTAAGCCTACCGGTATTCTAATAATACACTTTTTTACTGGTTAAATGTTGTAACCATCCCGTTGACATGGCAACTACCCACCCAATAGAACATTCACACTGGTCTGAGTGGAATCAAACGGTCTTTGTTGAAGCCTGAATCTGTAAAACAGTCATCGTAAAACAGATCAACTCCTCCTGGCTCACAGGCATCACATGGCCCAAGGCCAGATCGTCCGTCACCATGACGTCCCTGTCACCATGACGTCCCTGCATGGCTCAAAGGTCTGCAGGTGGCCTAGTCAGTCATCCCAATGAAGAAACTTTGTACAAAGAAAATGCCATGAAGTGACTGTTGTCATTCAAGTCCCCCAGAACGATAACAGCACTTCAACTGCCAAACAGCCAAACTGTCACATATTAAACTGAGCGTTATGAGAATAACCATTCCAAGCAAACGTTTGCACAAGAGACCAATAGAGAGGTCATTAACTGGATTCTTAGATATCAGTGTACGCAGATGGAGAAAGACACACAGTACGCCTTTTGTCACGACCCAGCTGGCTCCGCTGAAAAGATCTCTGAATGATCAGTGTGTCAGATGTCTGAATGATCAGTGTGTCATCCTTGGGGACTGGTACATCCCCATACACCAGCAACTGCAACACTGAGACACTATTAAAAAGGATAGGATTTGAATTGTAACTTTTTGTGATGTAAACATGTTTACATCTAAACATGTTTAGATGTAAACATGTTTTGCCATCCAGACCATTATATAATTAATGTACATTTTCAGGATTCGATTAGCGTTTTAATCATTTCTGTTCTCTGACCAACAGAACCAAAGGTCTAACAAGGTTTTAGTGATGATGCATTTGAGCGTTACCAAACGAAGAAAAGAGACATTTGGCCCCCAAATACCCCAACATCCCGCCCTACCCCAACAAGCTAATCACCACACAGGACCAGATGATGTCGATGTGCTATGCATGTTAAACTATGTCGACATGTTTCTAGAATAAGAGAGTCATATGCAAAAGGAATGCCTCTGAAAGTGGAGGCCAACAATTGTTCTAAACTGACAAGAGGCCAGAGGGGGGTGGAGTTCGGTTCGACAGGGTAATCATTGTAGACCAACTACAAAGAGGTTTTTACATCTGAAAGTGGAGTCAGGCTTCTGTCTGTCCCTGCTTGTTGGGCTGAAGGAACAGCGCTTGTTAACAGAATAGGTGAGAGGACGTTCTGTTTTTTTTTGTTGGTTTGTGTGATTGTTTTGTTTACAATCCTCGGGAACTTTTGCTGGTTGTTTGTATGTCCTGTTTCTTCATCTTACGGGAGATTTCCATCTAATCTTTCAGAGGAAAAAGGAAAATGCCGCTCTGTGGACGGCTGCGTCTGGTGATCCTGCTTGGGATATTCAGTTTGGGTGAGTGACCTTGCAGGACAACACCCTCTTTATAATGTGTTGTTTGGAAATAATACTTGTATTAAAACATGATTTCTGGATTTACATAATTTTAAATTTTAAATGTTTTCAAGATAGTGACAGCCGTCTTGATTATTAATAGGTTACTGAATAGATTAGTAATCTTCAAATAATTATTGGGTCCTGTTGAAATCACGACATAGGAACAAATTACATTATTTGTGAGATGTTTTATTAATTTGATCTACGTTCAACAGATGCCATATAAACATCTTTAATTTAGGAAATTGTTTTAATCCCAACTATAAGTGTGACTGCTGGAAGTGCTGGATGTTATAATAATAATTCATTTTATTTGTAACGCGCTATTCATTCATAAGAATCTCAGAGTGCCAACATATTAGAAACAAATGATAATAATACAATAAAATAAAATACATTTTAACATAAGCATAGTAGAAAACTTTGTAACATTAACCTTGTTGTGTTCCAGGGTCTTCCTTACGGTGTTTCAAGTGCTCCGACTACACTGGCCAGTGTGAAAATGTGAAAGAATGCACTTTTGAAGACTCATGTATATCTCTAAGTGAAAGAGGTGTGTTATTTTTTTGCATACAAACCAAAATAAAAATATATGGATGATATTGATATCGATAATAAAACATTTAAAAGCTGATTTTTCATTCACATAACCCAGTGCCGTGTGATTGATAATGACAGTATTCTGGTCTTCTCTGGTCTACACAGGTGGGAAAAACTATTCGCCAGTGCATCCGATACACAGATTGCGACAATTCTCGGCTCATGCAGATGTTCCCCGCCATCTCGGAGTTCACCTACAGGTGCTGCAGCAGCGACATGTGTAACAGCGGCACCCCCCTCACGGCACGCGGGTCTGCTTCAGCCCTGATGGGCTCTCTGATGGTGCTGTGGTGGGGTCTCCTCTAGGACCTGATGGTGCTGTGGTGGGGCCTCCTCTAGGACCTGATGGTGCTGTGGTGGGGTCTCCTCTAGGACCTGATGGTGCTGTGGTGGGGCCTCCTCTAGTGGTGGGGCCTCCTCTAGGACTCACACAATGGACAGTAGGGGCAATGACAGTCGTTTTCATTGTGTTATTAACTATGACAGAATTTTTATTTTGTGAAACGTGTACGTAATTGATGTAGTCTGTAACTTGATGTTTAAATGTGCCTTCTGAGTTTAAGTGTAAAGATGCTGTAATATAATTGCTCCTTGTTTATTGGTGAATTTATTAGTTAGTATTGGTTTGTATTTTACTAACATGAACTAGACTCATAAACATTGTTATCTAATTGCGATATCATTGGTGCATGTTTCATTAAAGTCATACATATTGTCCGTTTTTTTAAGAATACTTTTTACTTTCACACACATTGTGAAGACTTTAAAGATCGCCACAGTGTGTCTCACTCCAATTCCTAATATGTACGATCATAAATCAATAATGTGCAGAAAATGACAACAATTACAACAATGATCATTAGGGCTGCTAGGGCCTCGTTCCTCATCACTGCCCTCTTCCACAAACTGAACCAAAACAAAGATTTATTCAAAGATAATTTCACACATTTGACGTTAATATATACATACAGTACACAGATAAATCAGAATCAATAATCAAAAATGTGTGTTTTCCTCTGAGTAGCTTCACATACCTGATAGGCTTGAAATGAACGAGCAGCACAGCATCAGAAACAGACTGTAGAGCGTCATGTGTACGTCATGTGTACGTCATGTGTACGTCATGTGTACGTCATGTGTACGTCATGTGTACGTCATGTGTACGTCATGTGTACGTCATGTGTACGTCATGTGTACGTCATGTGTACGTCATGTGTACGTCATGTGTACGTAGCTGCAGGAAAAACAGGGTCTGTCTTCCAGGTTACTACATTGCAGTGCTTTCAGTATAAAGCAATACTGTATGAATATAGAGGGTTACATAGAGGACAGTTCAGCTCTTTGAAAGACTAAACACAGTGTGCTTGTTCTAAACCAATTAACCAAAATTGGTCGAAATGTCAACAAAAATGTAATTACATTTGCAAGGAACTGCAATTAAACTTGAATAAGTGAGTAAACCACATATAAAGCTGATATCAACCGTAATAGTTCCAGATAGTTTTTATGGATCACTTCATCCCTCGTCTCCCTCCCCCTCCTCCGTCGCCCAGACGATCACTTCATCCCTCGTCTCCCTCCCCCTCCTCCGTCGCCCAGACGATCACTTCATCACTCCTCCCCCTCCTCCATCGCCCGGACGATCACTTCATCACTCCTCCCCCTCCTCCGTTGCCCGGCCGATCACTTCCAGCTGCACCCTTTTCTTTTGACCGTTTCTCTCCTTGGGCTTCTCCTCCTCCTTCTCCTCCTCCTTCTCCTGCGTGTACCAGGGTTGTGCTGTGGAACACTCCCCCACCCTGCCCCCTCTCCGGAAGCCTCCCCTGCCAGCTCTCACCAGCCCCCAGCCCCCCAGCTTCCCGTCAGAGGCCCCCCCATCCCTGTCCCCCCGGATCTGGTCCAGCTCTTTGCCGCTGAGGGACGGCATGCGCACAGAGACCGTGTTTCCAAACTTGGAGTAGTCGACGGAGTAGCGTCCGTCCTCCTCCGTCATGATGGAAACGAAGCGCCGGCCCCAGAGGATCTCGTCTGGTGTGTAGGAGGTACGTGCCTGCATGGTGATGCCTGTGGTCTCCACAACACCTGGTAACCCACAGGAGACATCCGGTGGAGGTTTCACAGACACAGAAAACATCCCTAGCTACAAACAACAAACACTCTGTGGCTACTTGAGACAACAGCATTATGACACGGGGGCTGAGTGAGAAACAGGAAGCAGTGTCATAATCATAACTAATCTAAACATCTGTGCAGTTGACAACATGCCAACAACCTGTACCTTCCAGGATAACGATGATCTCCAGGTCCTCTGTGTTGAGGGAGTTAGCAGAGAGCTCATACAGGGGGCTGCCCCTCTCCATGGTGTGGCTGATGATGAGAGGAGACACCAGGAAGATGCCGTTGCTCCGGAGAGGGTTCTCCACCTGGATGTCCAGCTGGCACACAGGGACCACCTCTCCTTCAGCCGTGACCGTCCTGCGGATCACCTGCAGGAGACACAGACACCAGCTCTCTGCTTCAGACACCAGCTCTCTGCTTCAGACACCAGCTCTCTGCTTCAGACACCAGCTCTCTGCTTCAGACACCAGCTCTCTGAGGGCCTGTATGCTCTTCCTCAGATCTCTGACACATCTCCTCTGTAAACGTCTCACCTGCAGCTGGATGGTGGCTGATATGATCATGCTCTTCCTCAGGTCTCCCACGCGGAACATGAAGGTGGGCCGGCCGTTGCGCGGAGCGATAACGGCGTTCTTGGAGAAGATGAGGGTCTCTGCTCGTCGGTTGGCCTGCGCCGTCTTCATGAAGACGCACCCCAGCATCACCGCGTTGACGATCAGCCCCAGAATGTTCTGGATGATGAGGACGGTGATCGCTAGAGGGCACTCCTCTGTCACCATGCGCCCTCCAAAACCGATGGTCACCTGGGGGAGCATGGCAAAACGGTGACTTAGTGTACGCTAGGTGTTTGAGTACCTAACAGGATTCAAAGTGATGCGAGGAGCAAAGTAAATATGATTAAAGATGGTGTAGGAAATGGTGTTGAAAAGCACGTTTTGTCATATTTTCCCAAATGAACTTTACATCTTGATATCAACCAATACATCTACAGGTTTGCAACGAAAGTACAAATATTTTGTTACGTACTTAAGTAGATTTGTTTGGTATCAGCACTTTACTTCACTATTTATATTTTGACTTTTTACTTTCACTACTTACATTTTTTACATAAATATCTCTACTTTCTACTTGTTACATTTTCAAGCCAGGCTTCTTACTTGAGTTATAATCAGGTTGTGTAGGAGGTAAGTAGGCCTCACCCAGGGGCGAATCTAGGTTCACACTTTTGGGGGGGCTAAGCCCCTAGATACAACCTTACATTTTTCCTGTGACCCAGCAAAATTAGGGGGGTCTGGGGGCACCTTCCCCCAGAATAAATTTTTGAAAAATCCTTTTAAATAGTGTCCTCTAGTGGGATTTAGTAAGAGAAATTCACACATTTAGATTTAAAATATGAAAAAAAAATATATATATTATTTATTATTTTATTTGGGGGGGCAAATGTAACTTTTGGGGGGGCTCCAGCCCCTCTAAAATAGGGCTAGATACGCCCATGGCCTCACCTGCACTTCTATGGAGAAGAGAAACGCGGAGGTAAAGGACTGGATGGCCGTGACACAGGGCACCGGCCCGGGCTCTCCGTTGGGGTCGCGTGGCTCCAGGTCTCCGTGGGCGAAGGCGATGAGCCACCACGCCATGGCGAAGAGCATCCACGAGCAGAGGAACGCTGACGTGAAGATCAGGAGGGAATAATGCCACTTCAGATCCACCATGGTGGTGAAAACATCCTGCAGGAATCTGCCCTGCGAGAGACCAGAGCATTTCAGATTTGATTAGTTTAGTAGACGCTTCTATCCAAAGCGATATCGGCCTAGGCCCATATGCGGACATCCTGGGAAAAATAGGATTTGTCCCTCCCAAATAAATCACTGTAAACATAAGGGCATTTAAAAATATTAATAATATACATTTAACTTATTACAATGTAGCCCATGTGTTACAGCAGTAATTTAGGTGTTCCCCCCTCAGGAATTGCTCTTGAGAAAATGTCATATAATTGTTCCCCCCCCAAAATAGCAGATTTTCGCCACTGCCTAGACCTACATAGGCTACAATTTGACGGGTAAAGTTTCACGTAATGTAGCTGATTACTACTAACCTGCTTTTACTTCCAATAGTCACACTACCGTGATTCATCTGACTTGAAGATGAAATATAAACTAAGATACCTGTTCCCGGATATTCTTGTGGGCGACATTGCAAGATCCACTCTTGGTGATAAAACGAGCTCGTTCAGACTTGGGCCTGAACCTGTTGGGACTGGTTCGCATCCTCTGCTAGTCGGGTCAGTAAGAACCCGTCAGGTAGTAACCCCTTTCGGGCCAGCATTTTGCTGTTGAGACATAATGCAGGATTTCATAACTAAAACAATGTCATACAACACATCTGGCGGCGTTCCAGAGTGGACAAGGGATGAGACGCCAGATGGATGTTACACAACACAATAATTGCCACTGATTTCATAGGGCATTCAAGCTTTTAAATAATAGTTTCAAAACATTCAACAAAGAAAACATGTTTGTCATGTTAAATGTAGGCCTGTATGTTGAAAGAAAATGTAATCTAACAATATGTTTATGCATTATCACACCATCCGACAATACATTAGTTTACTCAGATGGGATTTTATATTTTTATTTTTGAAAATACAACAAATATTGGACATTGACATAAAACAACTGTTTATAAACAGTATAAACAGCGTATAAGTCTGCAGTCTACATCTCACAGGTGCTCGAGGAAATTATATTAAAAGGCGCTCGCAGATGTAAACATTCGACAGCTGGCAAATGATGAGCAAGGTTATCTGCTTTCTAAAACCATAAGCCTGAATGAAATGTATCCCCTGCATCGTCATACGTTCATTACTTACCTTCAGTAAATTGGTTGTTATTTGGTGAGCAATAACACATAGGTCGGAATCACTCAAAATCCATATTTAGCTTTTTCTATATTGTTCTTTTCCTCAACACGATAATTTAGCGTTAGAATGTAGCTGTTGTATCGCTTTGGTCTGGACGACTTTCCGTAGCAGTGCAAACGTCATCCATATCAACAACCAAGATGGCCGATTGGAATCGAGGTAAGAAAGTGACACGTATTCAAGTATGTTTATTTGAATGTTTGTCGACTACAAACCGTATTTCACATTGACAAATATGTATTACAATGAGTAAGATATCAGTAGACACGTTTTGGGAACAATATGACCGACGTGAAGCTGGTAGTCGAGTTCTATTCCAACAGGCTCTGGTTAGGTAGCAAGTAGCAAGATAACCAATTAACTAGTGTAAGTGATGTAGCCCATAGCTTCTGAGTTAATTGTGGACCTTGGCGACACTTTTATGTCTAAAATACAAATATTTATTTACAGGACATGGGGCTGTCGACGATATGCTGGACGCTGAAAATAAACTTCTTGCGGACAATTTGTCAAGCAAGGTCTCAAGATTGAAATCGGTATGTGATCGTTACTACAACCCCCTCGTTAAATTACAAATGAAGATGTTTTCTACAAAAGCATGTTGTGAATAATCGTCTCAAATTGGTGTGGTTTCTTGTCCTCTCTGACAGCTTGCCTACGACATCGACAAAGAAGCAGAGGATCAAAATTCATATTTGGATGGCATGGTACGTTTTAAATAAGACTGCTAGACAAATATAATTTGAAGGGAGCATAAGGTTGATGCCAGATATGTTTTTTTCTTTGCACTGGATCATTCACGTTATTTATCGTTCATCCCGTCTGAAGGATTCCGATTTTCTAAGCGCAACAGGACTGTTGACTGGCAGTGTGAAGCGGTTCTCCACCATGGTCCGATCCGGCAGAGACAACCGCAAGATCCTGTGCTACGTGTCAGTGGGGCTGGTGGTGGTGTTCTTCCTGCTGTACTATGTTGTCTACAGGATCCAGTCCTGAGGAGATCCAGGAAGAAGGAAGTGACTAATCAACATGCAGCCACGTGACTTTACATTTGTGTACATCCTTCATCATGAAGACTGTGAATAGGGAGATGACTCGGTAGTCAAGATTTTGACACTGCTATGACTCACTCAATTTCTCTTATCCCTTGCCCATTGAGAAGTATAAATGGTGTATAAGCATTTATTTAAGTTTACTCTCAGTTGTATGAGAATTATAGCCCTTGTACATACTTTATTTGAGATATTATAGATCATTTATAATGGTGAACATGTGGATGGTGTCAGTGTTGACTTGTGGGCACATTGGAAGGGTTACGTCTGTGGGATGTTCCAGTAACTTGAGAAGAAGTACAGTACTTCATGGGGAAATTCTGGATGATGTTGGGACATATTTGGGAGTAATTCATCTTTTGATAGTCTTATTTACTGAAATATTGGAGGTATTTGTTTTAGTCTGTGATTGATTAAAACCAGCAGTTGTATAATTGGGATAACTGGGATCCAGTGTTTGGACAGGATGTTACTTATGAATTTTAAGGCAAGGAAGAAAAAACAAACATTTTCAGTTCATAGGTAGCAGCAGGACCTATGTACTGTTGTTATCTGTTTTGTGATTGATTATACCTACTACTTTCCAGCTTTGGCACACAACAGACATATTTTGTAATAACAGATTTTGAAGTTCTTGCTTTATTTCTTGCTTTATGAACATGTTCCTCTTTTGATCTTTAAAATGAATTAATTTAATTAGAATGTGTCTTTTTATACCAGGATGGGAGTTCTAATGAGCCACATTCCAAACATATGATGGCCTACATAGCAACAGTTTATTAATGTTTCACAAAACATTTTGTTTAGATTGTTGAAATGGATACGATTGTTTCTACTAGATTTCCATTCCTGGGGATCATGCAGTGGAAAATGCCTTCGAAGGAAATAAAAACAAACTCCTGAATGAATCAACTTGTATCCTAGCATTGGTAGCCTACATTGCTGGTTTCGTGTTGCGTCGTGTTTTTTCGGTCATTTCCGCTGCATCTCCTTCCTGTGAGTTGATAGAAGCAAAGGCGAACGTTGGACGCCATTTCTTGTCGGTTTCTTATCTTTTGTTTGAAATAACAATTTTGGTTAACTTCTAAGATTTGTATATTGAATTATTAAATGATTTGATCCTGTGCACTGTACGCTACAATAGGGAGGGCGCTATCCAGTCCGATTGGCCCTCGGTCAGATTCGGCTCACATCGTTCGTTGTAGGAAAAATGGACGAGACGGACTCGGCAACGAAAGGGCTGGCGCTGGATGAAGCGTCCATAAGCGCTGCTGTTGAAACGGTGGAGGAGGGGGTGGATTCGGATACAGAATCGGAGGCCGAAGTCACAACGATGACGGTAATAGGAGAACCGGGGAACATCGACATTGGAGCCGAGTCCTTACCGAACCCTGACGATGCTGAAGCAACGTTTGCGGGCAAGTTTTTGTAGTTAGCTTAATGTAAACACTGCACAATATTGCTGTACTACTATCAGCTATAAACTGTTGACATCAGGGCCAGTTTAGCTAGATTGGTAACAGCTAGATAATCGGGCTAACTTGCTAACGTTAGCTAGCTATATTATCAATTTATTTAGCAATAACAGCCGGTAAAGGACATTTACTAAAAAGTTTCAGCTCTCATCATTTAGCTGTAACTATAACGAAACGTTTACGCTAGACGTAGCTAATATCGCTAGACTGCAAAAGCGTTTCAATAACATGTAGCCTACAATTACAGCAACAGCTACATTTTATTTAATCATGATATGCCCATTCATTAAAAAGCTTTAGTGTATGCTAATATGTCGTTTTGATTCATGTAGCCAGACTCAAAGTAAAATAAATTGTTGTCATGAAATAAAAACACATAATTCTTCAATCTGTCTCATGTTCAGAAGTGACGACAGTCACTGTGGCAGGTGTTCAGACTACCGAGGACAATGTCTTCACCGCTACCATGGCAACCTCAGCTTCGATACCAGAACACGTTCTTGTAAGTTTAGCTCGACCAACTTACTTATATTAACAAAGTCTGCAGTATCTAATTCTAGTCATACTGTCCTACTCTCAAAATCCACTTAACCATATTCAGTGATCAAATTCTAACCACTACAGTGTTCATGTTTAACATAAGCAAACCATAAGCAACCATGCCTAGCTGGCTCTGCCACCATGATAACCCTCCTCCCCTGT
>CAEFZP010002379.1:0-18491 GCA_903064625.1 Mallotus villosus | reverse complement strand
GGAGGGGAGCGAATGGGAGGAGGAGGAAGGAGGGATGGGCGAAGGTTCTTGTCGATAAAGGCAGGCGAGGAGACAGAACCAAGATGATGGAGCCCAGAATAAGGATCAGGATGAGAGAATAACAACTGAGAGATAGATGGGAGGAGATGAAGCAGGCCATGCACAATCCTGTCGAGGGAGAGAGGTAGAGAGGAGCTGTGAAGAAAGAGTGCGCGAGGAGAGATGAGGGGAGTAAGATGGAGAGGACTTGGAGGAAGAAAACAAGAATGAGATCCCTGAAAGTAGGGTTAGGTAAAAAGGAGATTACATTTTCCTGTGCTCGTCAGCTGTGTGGTGTCCTCTGTCTCTGTGCTCACACGTCAACATGTGTAATCAACAGGATTTCCTATTACGCAAATATCTGCAACAGCTGCATCTTCCAAACACTGCAGAAAGAGATAGTGATCTGTGTGGGGCCTGTGCCCACATGCTGTGTGTGTGTGTGGTGTTTCGTAACGCTTCGATCATTTAAAAAAAACCCAATCACTTCCTGTTTCCACATCCCCGACAGCTGGCGAGTGACGGATCGTTAGTGTGGATAGTACATGATTTCCCCGTGTCCTCTGATTGTGTTCGTAGTTCCGGGTCCAAGGAACATCAGCACATCTCCCTCGGCCCATCGATATTTCATCACACATATGCTGCCGGATATGTGTATATGGAGATTGCGGCCCCAACTTGAATTTCCATCTACTTGGATTGCCAGAAGCATGTTTCCGTCATCAAATGGACTCAACGCCTGTCTGCTTGGAGAGAGGGGGGGGAAAAAAAAAACGTGGGTTGTGTTTTGTCGGTTTTTGGGGTTTGGTGGTGAGGGAGAGAGAGAGAGAGAGAGAGAGAGAAGGGAGAGAGGGCGGAGGCGAGGGAAGGAGAGAGGAGGGAGAGAGGGAGAGAGGAAAAGGAGAGGGGAGAGATAGGGAAGAGGAGATAGGGCAGAGAAGGAAGCGGGACGGAGAGAGGCCGTATATGTGCTAGAGTGATATAGGTCCGATATAGTGATAGCTTTTTAATGCGATCTATTATAATAAACGTACTTCTTCTCTCGTTCTCTCCTTATCCTCATCCCCTCTTCCCTTCTCCTCTTTCCTTTCCTCTTTCCGTCTCTTTCCTCTCTTTCTCTCTTTTCTCTTTCCTTCTCTCTTTCCTTCTCTTCTTTCCTCTCCTCTTTCTACTCTTTTCCTTCCCTCTGGTCTTTCTCTCTTCCTCTCTTTCTCTCTTTTCCTTCTCTCTTCCTTCTCTTTCTCTCTTCTCTCGTTCGCTCTTTCTCTTCTTCGCTCTCTTTCCTTCCTCGCTTGTCCCTTCCTCTCATACAACCGTGTAACTCTTTTCTCTACTTCTCTCATCTCCTTTCTATAGCTTCTGTAGTTGTTTTCCCCTTTTTTCTTGTTTTTGTTACCTGTTGGGTGGGAGCGTGGCGTGATGACAAGCAGCCTGGGCGGGCGCTGGTGGGCGTGTGTTAATGTGATTGAGGTTCTTCTCACTCCTGCAGAGGTCTAAACTGTTAGTGCTGTTAAATGAGCTTACATCAACCCACACACCAGAGATTTTTCATCTGGAGAACACACGGGGCGCTGTGTGTGTGTGTGGGGGTGTGTGTTGTGGGGGGTGTGTGGTTGTGTGTGGTGTGGGGGTGTGTGGTGGGGGGGGTCTCGGTTGTGTGTGTGTGTGTGGGGGGGGGGCTCGGTGTGGGTGTGGGGGGGGTCTCGGTGTGTGTGTGTGTGTGTGGGGGGGGGTCATCGGGTGTGTGTGTCTTGGTGTGGGCGTGAAGTCTCTGCGTGTGTGTGCGCGATTCGGTGTGTGTGTTAATATATTGGTGTGTGCCCTCCGGGGGGGGGGTTGTGGGGGGTGGGGGGGGGGGGGGGGGGGGGGGTGGGGGGGGGGGGGGGGGGGGAGGGGGGGGGGGGGGGTGGGGGGGGAGGGGGGGGGGGGGGGGGGGGGGGGGGGGGGGGGGGGGAGGGGGGGGGGGGGGGTGTTGGGGGGAAAAGGGGGGGGGCGGGGGGGGGGGGGGGGGGGGGGGGGGGTGGTGTGGGGGGGGGGGGGGGAAGAGAGTGGGGTGGTGTTGTCTTGATTTGTGTTCCTTGGTGTGTGTTTATTGATTCTCGCCGTTTTTGTTTCTTAGAGAGATTGTGTGTGTGGATATTTGTGTAGTGTACTTATGTTAGGTGTAAAAAAGTATGGATAAGTGGAAACAGTTCAAAGATGTGTTTGTGGTGTGTGAGAGAGAGAGATACCCCTGCCTGTGTTGGACCTCTTCAAGTCTTTTGATAGAATCTTGCCTCCGTTTCGGCTGCAAGCGAGATACTCTGGACAGGACAACACGTCACCTTCCATCTTCCATGTTCCGTGCGTTTCAGTGCGTCCTATCAGGACAGGGAATCACGCGAAAGCTACCTCCGAGGCATGTAGTCGCTATGAGTGAGCTTGGCAGCTAAGTCGCCGTCTGCCGAAACTCATCTACGCAAATGGGTGTCTGATGACACACTCCATCGACATATCAGTTCTTTTATTGTAAAAACACATGCGTTTTGTGAGTGTGTGTGTGGTCTGTGCTCGGTACAGTGTACCTGTACCATGTAGTGACGTACATCGGAAGCACTTCAAGCTCTGCTGTGCTGGCTGCAATCTCACCACATTTGAGTCTTCACACACTTTAATACACAGCTGTTATAACTGTATATCTATACTAACCATCATGATATCTACCGCTGCTAAGACTGTGAGAGCGTACGTCGCGACTGGTGCAGCGAGAGGCGGGATGAGAAGTTCGTCCTCATGTCAGGACTAGAGTCGGTATTCTTCTAGGCCTTTCCCGAGTTCGGTAGCGCGTTATCCGAGATGCGAGGTCTACGATGAGCGTAGGAGAGGGGGGAGAGGGAGGGAGGGTAGCGAGCGATGAGCTGAGGTGGGGATGAGAGAAGGAAGAGACGCGTCTTCTGCCGATCTACGGAGATCACGAGCAGGTCTCCAGGTTGTGATGGACATGTAGAGCTGTGTTCTGCTGCTGCAGTCAGCCTGTGAGCTGTGTTTCTGCTGTGCCAGTCAGCCTACCATGTGAGCTGAGTTCTGCTGTGCAGTCAGCCTGTGAGCTGTGTGTTCTGCTGTGCTTGCCAGTCAAGTCAGCCTGGAGCTGTGTCTGCTGTGCAGTCAGCCTGTGAGCATGAGTTCGCTGTGCCAGTCAGCCTGTGCAGCTGCTTTGTCTTCTGATGTGCCAGTCAGCGTGCAGCTGTGTCTGCTGTGCCAGTCAGCCTGTGAGCCTGGTTCGACCAGCCATCTGTGACAACTTGCCGTTCTCAGTTGTGTCCCTCGTCGAAATCAGGGCAATGCCCCGCGTCTCCACCGCCACACCTCTCCACCCTCTAATGAACTCATCAGTCTGGTGTAGGCGAAAAAACAACAATATATCCCCCCCATACCCAAACTCACCTCTCCGACCAATTCTTCTCTCTGTTGTGTGTTGACTGTGTGTCTGTCTGTGCCAGTGTTTAATATCTTTGTGTTGTGTTGTGTGTCTGCCAGTGTGTTTCTTGTGTGTCTTCTTGTCTTATGTGTGTGTGTCTGTGTCTGTCTGTGTGTTTGTCCTGTGTGATTACGTGATCTTTTTGTTAGGTTTGTTCGTGATTGGAATAATATTGAAAGACGGATGGTAGTAGTGGTTGTGTGATCCCTCGCATACTATTTCCTGATTTTTTTGTTCAAACGAATAATATCGAGCTGCTAGTCAGAGACAACTGGGGTGGTCAATGATATGTCCAATTGGAACTAATCCGAAATAAGGGAAGACATTACCGTCGGGAATACGGGTTGACATTAGCGTCGAAGATCAACTCTCTCTCTCCTCAACGGGGGTATGCATCAACCGCCTCAGTGCAAGAACGAGGACTGACGTGCGCAACAAGTAACGAAAAGTCAATAGGCTCACTCAACTGACCACCAGTACCACAAAAACAGAATCGCGAGTTTCTTGGTCCTCCATCAAGGGTTCTGTGCTACATCAAAATAAGGACATCGGAGAAGATCACTTCTCTCATCTCTCACTCTCTCTCTCTCTCCTCCTTCTCTCCAAACTCTCTCTCCTCTCTCTCTCATCTCTCTACTATCTCTTTCGCTCTCCTCTCTCGTCTTCGTCGTCATATTTCTCTCGATCGGGTCTCGTGGGCATACGTCTCTGCTCTGCTCACACCGTCAGTCCCCTCCCTCTCTCTCATTCTGACTCTCTCTCTCGTCTCATGCGCTCTCTCCTCGTCTCAATCTCTCATGCCCTACCGTCTCTCTCTCTAAAACCCTTCTCGGTCTCTCAATCTCATCTCCTCTCTCCAGCCGTACTCGTCAGCCATGCTGCACTCTTCTCCGCTCGCCCCCCCTCCTCCTCTCGCGCTGCCTCCCCCCATCTCTTACGCTCGTCGTCTCCCTCGTCAATCCCGTCTCTCCCAAAAGACGGAGAGTAGACAGAGAAAATCGGGGAACGACAAAGCGGCGAATCGATCTATACACCTACAGATGCTAACGAGCGAAGATAAAACTCAAGGGTCTACCTCTCGTACCTCACGACCTACACCGGCGCGAAAAAGGAAGGCGTAAATCAATAAAGGAAAGAGCAAAAAACAAAGTGCGCAAAGCACGTCCCCGTCATGGACAATCTCTTCGCCTGATCTCCATCTCTCATCTCATCTCCCATCATGCTCCTCTCTCTCTCTCCTCCTTCTCTTCATCGATCCAGAGAACTGCAACCCCGCCCTCTCCGTCTGTGTTCGAGTCGACCCAATCTCCGGGCACCGGGCAACCCCGCTCTCAATAACCAAGGAGAATCAAAAAGGGGATGACAAAAAAGTAAAGTAACGGACAGGGTGGCGCAAAAGTCAGACGGAGCAGACGTCCAGAGCCAAGAAAGTCAGGATATAAGACAGAAAATCAAACGGAGGCAAAGAAGATAGAGTCAAAGGCGCAGTCGGGCGCAAATCCGAGACGTCAGGTATCATGGGCAATGCGGCTTCTCGGTCAGTAGTACTGCATCAGACTTGACTTACATTCCAAACGATTCTATTTAAGAAAGGGACAGGTACCGAAGCATTTTACAGAAGGCAAAAGAAGAATAAGGGGGGGGCGAAAAAATGAGGGAGGGGCTAAAGTAGGCAACAAAATTGAGAGTAAAAAGGGCGATAAAGGAGGG
Source organism: Mallotus villosus (assembly GCA_903064625.1). Classification (NCBI taxonomy): domain Eukaryota; kingdom Metazoa; phylum Chordata; class Actinopteri; order Osmeriformes; family Salangidae; genus Mallotus; species Mallotus villosus. Next base: position 13,285 of record CAEFZP010002379.1, on the reverse strand, counting down.
AGCGTAAATGCTAGGGGGCTGGAAAGCACAAAGGAGGTGGAGAATGACTAAAAACAAGAGAGTAAAGAAAAGAAGGAGGGGATATAGGCGAAGGACGTAGGAAAAAGGAAAGCAGTTCAACAAGGAAATAACGATACCCAAGAGGAAACAGGAGTGCAAAAACCAGGGTACAGCGAGACGACAGGCCAGCAAACTAAGAGACGTGGCATCGAGAAGAAATAGTAGAGAGAGGTAAGGAAAAGCGGACACCGCTTCAGCGAAATCACAAGGAAGAGGCAACGGAAGACAAAACCCGAAAAAAGGCGCAGGAAGACCGGAAATGAGGAATGTAGAGCTAGAGGCAGCGAGAGAAGGCATCAAGGAAAGAAGATAGCAATAGTCACCTTGCGCAAAGCATTCCTAAAAAGCGAGCAAGAGAGGGAATGAAATCCAGTCAAAAGGGGACTGCGTGCTAAGAAGAGCACAAGGCAGTGTCCAAGGGCTGCTGAGAGGGCAGTTAGAATCAAAATTCCAGGGAGGAAAAAAACAGTAATGTGAGGCGGAAAATAGACGAGTCGGGCGACGAAAGCATAAGAGTAAAAAAGGAGCACAACACGAAAACGCAAGCAGGGCAACAACGCGTCACAGGAAATTCGTCCGCCCCGAAAGCCAAGCGCGATCTTACAGCAAAAAAAAGACGGCGGCGAATCCAGACGGGAAACGTATTGAAAAACACGTGTCAGGGGCCCTTAAGACTCGAAAGCCAGTCTCCCCCCAGGGCATCAACGCCACCTCCTCAAAGGCGGTGTCAGACAACTCGTTTCTTCCCCCCTCAGTCTCGCTCTCTAGATGCTCTGCTCTCTCTCCCTCTCTCTCCTCACCCTCTGGTTCTGATTAAAGAAGAAAAACATGGAGTCTGTCTGGAGAGTCACTCTCTGCCTTCTTTTGTGTCTGTTCACCTGCCTGCTTGTCTGTCTGTCTACCTGTTTGTCTGTCTGCCTGCCTGCCTGCCTGCTGTCTACCTGTCTGTCTACCTGCCTGCCTGTCTGCCTGCCTGTCTGTCTGTCTGTCTGTCTACCTGTTTGTCTGTCTACCTGTCTGCCTGTCTGTCTGTCTGTCTACCTGTCTGCCTGCCTGTCTACCTGTCTGCCTGTCTGCTGCCTGCTTGTTGTCTGTCGTCTGTTACTGTCGCCTGTCTGCCTGTCTACCTGTCTGCCTGCCTGCATGCCTGTCTACCTGTCTGCCTGCCTGCATGCCTGTCTACCTGTCTGTCTACCTGCCTGCTTGTCTGTCTGTCTACCTGTTTGTCTGTCTACTGTCTGCCTGTCTGCCTGCTGCTGTCTGTCTGTCTGTCTGGTCTGTCTGTCTACCTGTCTGCCTGTCTACCTGTTTGTCTGTCAACCTGTCTACCTGTCTGTCTACCTGTATGGCAGAATTTTTCCAATCCCAAAGAAATTTGAATTTCAAATTAAATTAAATTTAATCCAGTCTTAAATAAATCCTATTGATCTCTAATCTAGTCCATCAATCACATTCAGGGTGTCTCTTGAACTTCATGATGATCACTTCAGTACGTAATGAAACAAAGCACTGACAGACAGATGAAAGAGTTGGTTTCACAATCGCGTCCGCTTTCCTCTGTGCACTTGGTATGGAGTGATGGCTCCCTCTTGTGGTACAATTGTGAACTGCCGTGTTGATGCAATCTCAGTGTTCGATTGTAGTCTTGTCCTGCAGTGAATTGTCCACACATTCAGTCCTGCTGTCCTTCATGTCCTGGTATGGATCACTGTACTGGGACACGTTCCCATGGAGACATCTTTATTCAGTGAGGGGGGTGCTTAGTCTTTCTGATCCCATTCCTGTGGTGACTGACACATCAGAGAAACATTCACTTTTCTCGCAGATTTACGACTTGTTACTCTTGTGGTTTTCTTTGGAAGCCACCTTCAGTTCCAGGACAGCTCTTCAGAAGACAGGGGGGGTTTTCAGTGAACGATGTTTCGCAACTGAGGTGGATTCATCACTGTCGAGCACCTTATAATTATCATTATCTTAATGGGGAGACAGGTAGGGACGGTGAGTGACGTCATGTTTGGATGTGTTGGAGACAGTTTCTCAGAGCACAAGGTGACGGGGCCTGGAGGAGATCTTGTGGGTGAGGAGGGTAGAGCAACAGTACACGACACCTCGTCAACCGAAAGCCACACCTAAAAGACACGACAGAATACATACCCGCTACGAAACGCGAACATCATCCCTCCCTCCGCATCCCTCCCTCCCTCCTCCCTCATCCCTCCCTCCCTCCCTCCCTCCCTCCCTCCCTCCGTGTCCAGACTACAAGTTGACTTACGAGTCCATCTATTCCCCTCCTTTCGTCTCTCCTTCCTTCCTGACGTTCTCCCTTCATTCCCTCTACGTCTCCTTTCCTTCCTCACATCCCTCCTTTCTTGCTTCCATAGATAGCCACACCTGCAGCTCTGTCCTGGGTCTAGATAGCCACACATGCAGCTGTGTCCTGGGTCTAGATAGCCACACCTGCAGCTGTGTCCTGGGTCTAGATAGCCACACCTGCAGCTGTGTCCTGGGTCTAGATAGCCACACCTGCAGCTGTGTCCTGGGTCTAGATAGCCACACCTGCAGCTGTGTCCTGGGTCTAGATAGCCACACCTGCAGCTGTGTCCTGGGTCTAGATAGCCACACCTGCAGCTGTGTCCTGGGTCTAGATAGCCACACCTGCAGCTGTGTCCTGGGTCTAGATAGTCACACCTGCAGCCGTGTCCTGGGTCTAGATAGCCACACATGCAGCTGTGTCCTGGGTCTAGATAGCCACACATGCAGCCTGGTCCTGGGTCTAGATAGTCACACCTGCAGCTGTGTCCTGGGTCTAGATAGCCACACCTGCAGCCGTGTCCTGGGTCTAGATAGCCACACATGCAGCTGTGTCCTGGGTCTAGATAGCCACACCTGCAGCTGTGTCCTGGGTCTAGATAGCCACACCTGCAGCCGTGTCCTGGGTCTAGATAGCCACACATGCAGCCGTGTCCTGGGTCTAGATAGCCACACATGCAGCTGTGTCCTGGGTCTAGATAGCCACACCTGCAGCTGTGTCCTGGGTCTAGATAGCCACACCTGCAGCCCTGGGTGTTACTGATGACAGGGTCTGTGGTAGAGAGAGAGAGGAGCCAGGAGGAAGAGAGAGATTAGTGTCACATCTGTCATCACCACTTCATTCTCCTCACAGACGTCAGCAGAAAGTCTCTTCTCTCTCTCTCTTTATATGCTGAGTCATGCTGGGTGTGCATGATGGGGCTGGAGGCTGGAGGCCAGGGGCTGGAAGGATGGGGGGGCTAGAGGCCAGGGGCTGGGGGGTCTGGAGGCCAGGGGCTGAGGGGCTGGAGGGATGGGGGGCTAGAGGCCAGGGGCTGGGGGTCTGGAGGCCAGGGGCTGGAGGAATGGGGAGTTAGAGGCCAGGGGCTGGAGGCCAGGGGGCTGGAGGGCTGGGGGCTGACTGTGTGGTTTCTGGTGAAAGAGGGTTGTTCCAGCTAAACTCCCTATCAGACAGAAGCTCCGATCAGTCGTCCTAGTTAAATAGTTTCCAGCTTCCAGATGAGTTTCCTTCTCGTGTCCCCTGTGTGCGCGCTCTTAAGGACTGGCAGCAGAGCGAGGCTTAGCCTCAGAGTAAAACACACTCCCTCCTTCCTGAGTTTACTCTGAGTCCTCCATCAAAACAGACCCAGCCCTGAGCACTGAGCGCTGAGCCCTGAGCAGAGCGTGGTGGAGAGGGGATCCGATGGGAGGCTTCCATGCCGGCCGTTTCCTCGTCAGATTTTTCTCCAGGCTTTTAGAGGCCTCCGTCCAAGAACAACAGACCATGAAAGGAACATTGTAAGCAGTCTTTCTGGCCACAGAGGCATGCTCACAGAGGCATGCTTCCAGCCTCCAGCAGACTGCTTCGGCTCGGTCCTGCTATTTCCTCACCGCCACGGTTACAAGCGAACATTCCAGAACAATCTGTCAATATCTCTTTAGTCTTTGTGACAGGTAGACTCAAAACAGCCCAAAATCAACAGCGTGGAGGTGACTTGGGCGCGCATACTTTGGGGCAAAACCACGAGTCAGCGCATGGAATGACACACCAGGCAGCTGACGTCTGGCTCCGTGTTCTGGTGTTTGTGTTGGAGGGAGGGACGGAGGGTGCTGTTAACTGGTGATAGGGCTGGGGCGTAGGGCTGGGACGTAGGGCTGGGACGTAGGGCTGGGACGTAGGGCTGGGGCGTAGGGCTAGGACGTAGGGCTGGGACGTAGGGCTGTGGGACGTAGGGCTGGGACGTAGGGCTAGAGCGTAGGGCTGGGACGTAGGGCTGGGACGTAGGGCTGGGACGTAGGGCTGGGACGTAGGGCTGGGACGTAGGGCTGGGACGTAGGGCTGGGACGTAGGGCTGGGGCGTAGGGCTGGGGCGTAGGGCTGGGACGTAGGGCTGGGACGTAGGGCTGGGACGTAGGGCTGGGACGTAGGGCTGGGGGACGTAGGGCTGGGACGTAGGGCTAGAGCGTAGGGCTGGGACGTAGGGCTGGGGCGTAGGGCTGGGGCGTAGGGCTGGGACGTAGGGCTGGGACGTAGGGCTGGGACGTAGGGCTGGGGACGTAGGGCTGGGACGTAGGGCTGGGACGTAGGGCTGGGACGTAGGGCTGGGGACGTAGGGCTGGGACGTAGGGCTGGGACGTAGGGCTAGAGCGTAGGGCTGGGACGTAGGGCTGGGGCGTAGGGCTGGGGCGTAGGGCTGGGACATAGGACGTCTGTGGCCTCATGCCTGATTCTTGTTCTCTGCAGGTCCAGACTCACAGGAGGACGGCAGGGAGGGGGCCAGGGAGGACGCCCCCCCCCACCAGCCCCCCCTCTGAACACCAGGAGGACAACTCCCTGGGATACACAGGTACTGGACACACCAATGTGTGTGGCACTGGTACCCATACACACAGGTACCAGACACACACACACACACAGGTACCAGACACACACACAGGTACCAGACACACACAGAGGTACCAGACACACACACACACACACACACACACACACACATGCAACTGCAGGTAGGAGCATGTTGCCATGAGTCACCCACTGAAGAGAAAGAAAAAGTCTCTAGTGTAGAAATAAATAGGAAATGAATCTGATTTGCACCAGTGTAAAACTCCTCTCCATGAACCCCAGAAACTCAATGCGACGTCAGGGAACTCAATTCTCAGGCAGGAGATCCTGTTTCTTTTTCTGGTCAGGAGCGAAATGTCACAGATGCCAGTTGGACCTGTGGACCTCCCTCCTCCCTCCTCCACTCCTCCCTCCCTCCAGCCCTCCCTCCCTCCAGTCCTCCCTCCAGCTCCCCCTCCAGCCCTCCCTCCCTCCACTTCTCCCTCCCTCCAGTCCTCCCTCCAGCTCCCCCCTCCAGCCCTCCCTCCCTCCAGTCCTCCCTCCAGTCCTCCAGCCCTCCCTCCCTCCAGTCCTCCCTCCAGTCCTCCCTCCAGTCCCCTCTCCAGTCCTCCAGTCCTCCCTCCAGTCCTCCAGTCCTCCCTCCAGTCCTCCAGCCCTCCCTCCCTCCAGTCCTCCCTCCAGTCCTCCCTCCAGTCCTCTCTCCAGTCCTCCAGTCCTCCCTCCAGTCCTCCAGCCCTCCCTCCAGTCCTCCCTCCAGCCCTCACTCCAGCCCTCCCTCCCTCCAGCCCTCCCTCCAGCCCTCCCTCCAGTCCTCCAGTCCTCCCCCCAAAACCAACACAATTCTATTTCCCCTCCTGCTCCCCCGGTGTTTTATCTGAGGAGTTCCCAGTCAGGGGAGGAGCTGTCGCAGAGCAAACAAGCTCTCTGATGAAGAGCGTCTCTCCGTGGCGTGCTCCGGGAGCCCTCGGCCGCGGCCTTGGAGAGACGGACGGCACACATGGCGCCGGGGAGATTGGAATGTGATGGAGATCAGCGGCGGCCCGGGGCGGTGACCGTCTCTGGTGACGGAGCAGCGAGCCAGAGGACTCTGCAAACACAGAGCCACCACGAGGCCAGCGGCTTGTCGAGGCCAGCGGCTTCAACACTGTCACATCAACGCTTGAAACCACAAACCGTTTTTTTGTTTGATCGAATTATTGATATGGCTTAACACAGGCTCCTTGTGTTTATCTAGTGTTTTCTGTCTAGTGTGGAGAAATGGCGATGGAAGAAACCTCTCATTGTTTGTTTCTTTGTGTGAGTGTCTCCTCCAGTCTTTCAATAAGACCGCTGACGACGCCACAGAGACGACTGTAACTGAGAGTTCTGACAGACAGGGAGAGAGAGAGAGAGAGAGAGGGAGAGAGGGAGAGAGAGAGACATCTCCGTCTCAGTCAGTCCTCGGGCGCGGGGGTCGATGGAAGCATAACAGAAGCGCTCGGTTTGTCGATTTGTGGAGATGAGAGGCTGCAGGGAAAGGAACAGGAGGAGAGGAGGGGGAGGATGGGTGTAGGGTAGGAGGGGTGGAGGGGAGGAGGAGAGGAGGAGAGGAGGGGAGGAGGGGGTTTAGGAGGGGTGGAGGGGAGGAGGAGAGGAGGGGAGGAGAAATGTTAGGCAGAGTTGGTGTCTCAGCAGATGGGAGGATAAAGCAGACGATGACTGTCTCTCTGCCATAATTCACATTCTCATTGTGTGGATGACCCTGAGTGACTGGAGAGCTGGGCTGAGAGAGGGCTGGGGGACGGGCTGAGAGAGGGGCTGGTGACCAGGAGAGGGAGGGGGGATGAAGGAAGAGGGAAAAGAGATTGTGATGAGATTGAGATGGTTGAGATAGGGAAAGCAAAGAGAGAGAGGGAGAGAGGGAGAGAGAGAGAACGAAAGAGAGAGAGAGAGCGAGCTGATGGTGCAGTATCAGGTATGTAGTAATGGAGTTTGCTCGCTCTGGAGTGGGTGTCGACTGCCGCTGAAAAACAACCGGACACTTCCGGGCATGTGGGCTAAAAGATGCAGATATCAACACGTTCCAACCGCAACACCAAACACCCATCATTTCTTGTCTGACGTTGAAATGGTCGATGTATTTTCAGTGTTTGAGCCAGGGGAAAGATAAAGAGTTTCCAATGTGCTTTATGTGACGAACCGCGAGGGAAAGTTATTGGCACCGACGTTGAAAAGAAAATTGAAAATACGTAGGCTACCTCTTCAGTTGAACATCACAGCCATATAATTATTTTATGAGAGCTGCCAGATGTTTACGATTACAACGTTTAATCGGGTGTGAGTACGCAAACATGAGTCACTAACGAACGCACCTCTAACGAGGTGTGTTTGTGGCTGACGGTATCTATGGAGATCTTATTCTGTGGAGAGCTGTTCTGGAATCACTCGCAGTGTTCGTTGGCTATTTGTTTTGGATTTGTTTGCCCTGGCGGTGAACCATCTTTAAGCTGGAGCTTTTAGAAACAATAACAACAATATCCTGTCGACTCGTCTTCCTCACGATATCGGTTCTCATCAGGTAGAGCGGAGCCGCTCTGGTTTTCACCGTCGTATCTAACGTAACGAGCAGCGCTAGAACAGTTAGTGTGGATGCTCTGGTCTTGGCAGGCTTGTTCGGGGGTTGACCTGTGAAATGTAGCGTAGAAATGCTTAATCGCTGCCCTACTGAAAAGTGTGCAGCACCTGCTCTGGTGCGCTTTCAATCTCGCACGTGTGAGGTCATTGTCCCTGTCGTACTCTGGGTCCTATTTATTCAGTTAGCCACGCTGAGCTGCTTGTGTTTAGGCAGCTGGACGGGGAGGCGGGCCTCTTGCCAGGGGCTTGGGTATCCAAACCAGAGTTCCGTTACGGGGATGAGAGGGTTCTGGCGAGGTTCATCCTTACCTCATCCGTGACTCTGTCGGGAAGCTCACTCGATACAGGACGGATGCGAAGTGGCGCTGAGGTGACGTTGCTTAGCGCCAGTCTTCAGTTTCAGGACAGGGGAGACAGGAAGCAGGGCAAGTTTAGGTTGTTCTCTGAGGATGTGCAGGATGGGAAAACAGGAAGTAGATGACCTGGTTTGTGATGTTTGTGACCTTTGACCTATACTGGCAGTCTCTCATGAACACCCTCTGTGATGTCACTCCACATACTACACATCATTTACGTGTGTGATTTTCCTCATTCGACATCCAGTATATAACAGAAGCTTGCGTTTCCAGAGCAACATTCAAAAAATGCACGATGAAAGTGCAGCAGAAAATCCAGAATCAGAACAAGATTTCAGTCAAGGAACAGTGTTTATTTACCTAGGTAAACTGCAACATCATCACGTCTCAACAAACAGATCATATCTTACAAAAGACAATACCGTAACTGATTTATGATATCTTATTTCTAACATTTACATGTTTACCAACGTCCTGATTATAACTAAGAAGGCCGTTCCGCGCAGCCCACATGTAAACAAAGCCTGAATGCATGGCTGTTTCTAAGTGGTGGACATTATGTATCTTATTATGTACATAATGTCTGTTATACTATCTACATTATCTATTTAGCAAGCGGCCTTCTTCCTTGCAGCTCATTTGTAAAATGTGGATCTATATAGCAGCAATTACCCATCTCTCAGGGCTGGGATGCATGGGCTATTACTGACTCTCTGGGCATGTTTTCTATTAGCTCTGCAGAGGGGGGCTATTATATGGATGGATGAAGAGGGGGAGTCGGAGGACACACACACACTGGAGGGGGGAGAGGAGTAGGGGGGGAGTAGGGGGGGAAGGGAATGGAGGGTGGGGGAGAGAGTGGGGGGGAAGGGGGAGGGGAGAGAGAGTGTAGGGGGAGAGAGAGTCAAGGGGGGGAGATAGTGTAGGGAGGGAGAGAGGAGTGTAGGGAGGGAGAGAGTGGGAGGGAGAGAGAGTGGGAGGGAGGGAGTGTAGGGAGGGAGAGAGTCTAGGGGGGAGACAGTGTAGGGGGAGAGAGAGTGTAGGGAGGGAGACCGTGTAGGGAGGAGAGAGTATAGGGGGGAGAGAGTGGGGGGGGGGTGACAGGTGTAGGGTGGGGAGAGAGTAGGGAGGGAGAGAGTCTAGGGGGAGAGATAGTGTAGGGAGGGAGTGAGTGTAGGGAGGGGAGAGAGGGTAGGAGGGGGAGAGTGAGGGGAGAGTGTAGGGGGGGAGACAGTGTAGGGGGGGAGAGAGTGTAGGGAGGGAGAGAGTGTAGGGAGGGAGAGAGTGTAGGGGGGGAGGAGACAGGTGTAGGGGGGGGAGAGAGTGTAGGGAGGGAGAGAGTGTAGGAGGGAGAGAGTGTAGGGGGGGAGACAGTGTAGGGGGGGGAGAGAGTGTAGGGGGGGAGAGTGTAGGGAGGGAGTTTAGGAGGGAGGGAGAGAGTGTAGGGGGGGGAGACGTGTAGGGAGGGAGTGTAGGGAGGGAGTGTAGGGGGGGGAGAGAGTCTAGGGGGGGGAGAGAGTCTAGGGGGGAGAGAGTGTAGGGGGGGAGGGGAGGGGGAGAAGGCCAATGGATGGGAAGAGAGAGAGACAGCTTTTGGGGGAGGGAGGGGAGAGAGGGGAGGGGGGAGAGAGCATAAGAGAAGAAACGTGGCAGGAGGAAGACGGAGACGAGGACCAGAGGAGCCGAGATGATGTGGACGTGTTTGAGAAACAGGAGTGGAAAAAGCGAGCTGTTTAGACGGAGGAATGTGCTGATGGTGGAGCTTGTGAGTGGCCATATATTACTGCTTGTTTACTACGCCCTCTCTTCCCCACTGCCTGAATCCCTCCAAGACAGGACTGCATCCATCTGCAAGCATTCAGACACCAGAGACACACTGAGGGCAATTAAGGGATTAGAGGCTGGAGCTGGGGGCAGATGGAGGGGGCGAGCCCCCTCTGCTTGGGGTTGAGGGGTGGGGAGAGGGCTGTACTGGGCAGGAAGGGGGCAATCCTGTGGTCTCTGAGTGGCAGCCAGATATCCTCTCTCTACCAGTGAGAGAGCGTGTAGTCTAGATTAGTTCATAATCGAAAAACAGAGAGAGGGGGTTGGGGGTGGGGTTGGGTTGGGTGAAGTAAGTGGATTTACCTTTGTATAGAAATTCATAATCGCAAATAAAATAAATCCAAATAAAATCACGTTACTCGACACGGAGAAAATTACGAACCTTACAGTTCCGTGAGATGACCGATAGAGGGCGGTATTGTGCTTGTCATAACACGAAGCAACCGGTAACAAAGGTTTGCTCCAGACACCCACCCAAAAATTTAATAAATCATTTCATTTTTTTGTCTATCATAACATAACATACAGACAAAACATAATATATTAACATCTCTAATTACGTTTTAGTAGTCATTTATGTTTTGCCACTTTGAGAGTTGATTGCAAACAGTTGCATTTGGCCTATTTCTTTGCTGTATAGGGCTGATATGCAAAACAAAAAGGGTATGGCTACGGTGACAAACATTTATTTTCATATTAAATTAACCTACAGTGAGATTTACAGGGTATTTAAATATGTTTAGATAAATATGTTCCCCTATATAGATTTAAAACCTAAATCTTCTTACAGATGTAATCCTTGATTGGAAGAATTGCAACACCGCTTTTGAGCTAATCTGAGGAAAAGTGAATTTTAATTGGGATATTAAGATCGTATCTTGGACCCAAGCGAGCTCATGGGGGATTTAAAGGTCACATAGGCGCATATGGTGAGACAATTGGTTCACAGAGTCGTACTGGCTCCCTGTGGATTGAACACATTGATATTGAACAACCAGTCCGCGTTCCTTGACTTTCAAAGGCCAGACATTTTGAAACACCTTTTGCCTTTTCGCTTTAGACCACAGAAAGAACACAGTTGAGGATGCAGTGTTGCTCTTATTACAGTATAGAGTGTATGAACCATATGCTACTGTTACATTACTATTCATGTAAACAATAATGTATACATAACTAAAGAAATAAACAAATTGGAATATGGAAATTATGGTAATCCGTTGAATACGTATTTTAAATATACTTTGTAGTTGGACAATATAAAGATCTACGCGGTTTGTGAGTGTGTCCCGTGTTGGAATACCGAGTCTCTCAACGGAAAACCCCATTGTTAGAGCGTGCGGAGGGGCGCATACCATTATACTGCCGCGTGCCTGAGAGCGAGCTGAACCCTGTTCATCCTCCTGTAGTCTGGCCATGCAGCGAAGCAGCAATGAGGAACAACACACTAAAATCTACAAAAAGTGACTAAAGTTTGGCTGTAGGAGGATTCTGGACTTCGTTTTACTCTCCTCATAATGTAAAAGAAAACTTTGTCAAAGTGGGAAGTAGGCTATTTGATTACTGATGAATTCCGTTGAAATATCTGCGTTTGGATTTGGAAAGCATACTTGGATCGGAGAGTACTATTTCATAACTAATGTCAAGTGGAGAATGTCGTGGAAATCCAGGATGTGACCGTCCGATTCGACGAGAGCTACAGAAATGTTATTTGTTTTGTAAAAGACTTGAATTGAATCACGCTCGTGGAGTTTCCGAGACTCGGCTTGCCTGATCCGCGAGCGGCTGTGGTCGAGGCGTCTCGTGGAAGACTTCAGATTACTGCGGAGGGAAGAATAACGTCTTTTAAAAGTCTTATTTAGACGCAGTAGACCACAATTACTCTGTGGATTATAAAATTAGTTTATATCCTGCTTCACTGGAAAGATGTCTACACGATTTATTGGAATTTACCTTGTCTACTCGGATTTCTTCGCATTTGTTCAGGTAAAGAGTTCAGCTGTTTCGTGGTCCGCTGTTTCTGTGAATAGATACACATTTATTATTTCAGGCATGAAACTTTTTGCCAAGTATGCTGTGCTATTAGGCCATGGGTCATAGATTGGGCGCTTGTGTGTTAAGATGTGCGTCTTGACACGGGTGGAGTAAGTTCTCAAGTATCTATTGACTTATAAACTAAATCACGGGGCTGTTTATTTCATTCTCTCTTTCTCTGTTCGTGCTCAACAAGCAGATCCGCGCGCGGTCCCTTGATCCCGCAGCTTGCTTGACTCGCTGACTTGAGTGCCGCCACTGTTATAAAAGCATCATTAAGACAGTATAAATCTCTTATTCAGAGATAAGGAACAAGTCTTCGTTCGATCGCTTTTTACATGCTCTCACCAACGTGCTAGTTTCATCATCACTCTCAGGCCAACCTTTAACACTGATAGCGGTTCTGCTTGTTTGATGTGTGTTTTATGTGGTTTTGTGCGTGTGTGAGCGTGCGAACTGAGTTGTGATAAGATATGGAATGCTCCGTTCAGGTGGGTTAGGGTTAGGAGACACGGGTCGTCTAAACTGTATGTTGTACATTTTTATTTTAGAGTATAATTTTGCAGGCTGTATTTTGTATTTTATTATATCTGTAGCTGTAACAGTATTCACCCCCCAGGATCAATAACCTTCTACTCCACTGTACTCTACTGTACTGGACTGTACTGTGTGTGTGTGTGAGAGAGAGAGAGAGAGAGAGGGAGAGAGAGAGAGAGAGGAGAGAGAGAGAGAAGAGATGAGAGAGAGATGAGTACAGAGCGAGAGAGTAGGAGATGAGCAGCTAGATCTACGTATATGAGAGCGATGAGTCTAATACGCATCGATCTCTCGATCTCACGATAGATCTCTTCGCTACTCTCTCTCTAGCTCGCTGTCGCGTCGAGCTCTCTCTACCTCTCATCCTCCGTCTGCTCTGCTCTCTCCTGCGCTCTCGCTTCATCTCTCTCGCTCTACGCATCGTTCTCTCGCATCGCGCTCCTCTCAGTGCGAGTTCGCGGCATCGTGCCCTCCTTTCTTGTGGTCTTATCTGGACACTGTGTCAGCAGCACTCCATATATCCTCTGATCTGTGTGGAGGAATGACTCTAATGTTTTCAGGAAGCTCTGTGGATGACAGACGAGATGTTCCCTCCAATGAACCTTTGAGCCGTGTGCGTGTCCTTCTCTGTGTGTGTGTGTGTGTTAATGTGTGTGTGACAACGGCATCCTTATCACCAGACTTCACGGACTGGAGGTAATTGTCCAGTGATAGCTCTCAGGTCTGCATACCTTCCTGCTCAGACAGGCCCTGTTTACCAAACAGATCGTTTCCACTACGTGCTGCACATTGGTGGATTCGCCCTCCTTACTTGGAGAGGTATTTGAACATGCCGCCTGATCCAGCTCTCCCTCTCCTTAGCAGCATAGCACATGAACACAGCACCACAATAGCACACACAATACACATAGCACATAGCAAACATGACAGCACACACACAATGAGTCACATGAACACACACCTACACAATAGCACATGCACAGCACACACCCACAGCGCACGCATCAGCACC